>JZLH01S0099595.1:23233-38043 GCA_001188425.1 Eucidaris tribuloides
CCCACACACACATCTACAGACACATCCCCACATACCCCCCCCACCACACACACATTGCTAATTTTCAGAGATAAAAACTGAAAATGATGAGACATGTTTTGCAACAATGTATACCAAATGGAGTACAACACATAAACACAAAATCAAAAGATTTAAATGAAACATTTCATCATTTAAATTTTTTATTTTGGAAGACAAACTGATCTGGACAGTTGCAATGCATTTCACACGAGTTTCCAAAGTAAAAATAATGATATCCAAAATAAAACATTTCTTTATTTGTAAACTCACTGTGAATCTCTGACAAAGTGAGACCAACACATTTGCACACATATTTCAAGAATGTATGCATCAACTTTTCTGACATAAGTCACAATTGACAGAAAAGTTGTAGCATAACAGGCTAGTTCAATCATATATCTTTATACCAGTTTATTTCAAAATCCATATGATTTCATTAGTCTGAATGAAAATTATAGGTATATTCTTGTTAATGTATGTTTGCATGTCCTCCTTTCAGCATATCTGTAATGACCACAAATTCAGTACAGTAAGGAAAAGTAATAGAATGTGAACTAGCAGTTTTATGTCATAATAAAACACAGAAAAATAGATATCAATTTATCAAATATATTTAGCTGACAGTCATACCTTTTTCTTATCAGAATAGTTGAGCACCCAAATTGATTCACATTGGTAATTGTTTGGCAAGAATATAACACACTTTACACAAAACTCTATTGCATAAGTTTGCTGACAAAATTAATAAGTACACCTTTGGTTACAATGAAATACACCACCTCCAAATTTGAGATACTGGAAGAAAACACATACCATTGATCTTGCATAATAAGTTTTGATGTGGAAAAAAAAAATGTACAATGCAATCTCTGCAGCCAACTGAGAATTCACATCTGGAAACTTTCCAGAAGTTGCTGAAATGTGCAGAAAAATACATGTAACACAATATCATTGGTTGAAGTTTTGTAAGGTAAGTTAATAGTTCATACACTGCTAATAATACCATATTCAAACATAGAAGGCACTTATATTTGTCTGTATGAACACAAGTGACACATAAATATGACAAAATAATTATGAATGTAACAAATATTTATCAAAACATTTTCAAGTTGGATAAATTTTCATAATGCAACATTGATTGTTACAATGCATGAAATGTGTGTGACATATAAGGAACAACTGTTTATCAATATGCTGTACAAAATGACTATACAACATATAAATACAAAACAGAAACCTCATCCTGTAGATTTTAACACAGGGAAATTACCAGAATGAGAATACTGACAACATAATATTGTTTCCTAAATTTATGCTTCCATTCCTCGTTAATCAGGTACGGGAAAAGTGGCAAACAGAAAGTTATTGTTTACTTATGAAGTTATTGTTTATGTTTACATTATTTACACGACATACGGAGGCACAATTGGCCATGGCCATCCACTTGTATGTAATCACCAACAATTTGTTTTATTTCCATAAACCTGTTAAAAACAGTTTGATTTTGCTAATTTTGCTATAACACCCATTTTCCACAGACCCTCTTAGAGATATATTGTCTATCTTCAATGGGTTGACAGAATAAACAACAAATTTGACACAGATATCAGGTACTGTGTACACTGAATATTTTGTGGTGATTTTATTTTCACAAATTTCGCTGCCAAAAATGTCATTTCCTGATACATGTATATGTATACAAGGTTAATGCAAATGCAATAAAATTGTGAAAAATCAAAATGTATGCAAAATAAACAGTGTACACAGTAAGTTGCAATAACACCTTAAAATTCCATCATTGTAGAAGCAGCTACATACTTCATGAGGTAGAACAAATTCAGATTTCTATTCAACATCATGTGCATCGTACATACATGTATTTTTATCAACAAGTACCATATTCTTGTTCTAAAATACAAACTTTGGCAGTTAACTATGAGCTTACACAATATTTTGACAATGATAGAACTTGTAAGATGTTACTGGCAACCCATCTTGCCTTTTAGAATCAATTATCCATTCTGAGAAAGAAAAAAAAAGGTTCTGGCATTGGAATGGCTATTAGTAAAACAGCATTAGTGAATACTGCCAATTGTTGGATTGATTTGCGACATGATTTCATATTCCAGATTGTTAAGGGAATGTCCAGATGATTTCCAATTTTATTATAATAAATGCAGTCTAATTAAAAAAGAGAATGGTAAAGGCTTTACCATAATCAGATTAAAAAATCTGAGTTATTGGATTTCAGAATTTACAAATTTCATAGCATATTCAACTGTGAGTTCATGCAATTTGGCAAAACAATGATTTTATGACCTAACATCTCTATTGGTTTGTGGTCATGTGTTGTACGGTGGGACCCCCAAATACCTGGTGGTGCTACATTTTTTAGTCCTCTTCTTCATTCAACTTGTTGTCCCAGAGCTATTCTTTATCCAATTATGATGAATTTGGGCTCATTCTACAGCAAAATTACTCAGTGTTTGAAATCTGAGTAACAATCTTGTATGACACTTTGTTTAATTAGTGAAAAATGCAAAAATGTTAACAATGGTAAATCTGGTGGATAAGCGGTGGAGGATAAGCGGTGGAGGAGTGTGTGCAATCTCTATGGAGAAATTGCAAATTCACCTGTACTCTTTTGTTTTTCTTACTATTTGCAGCAGATAAGCTATCTTGGAGTTATGATATGAATCTGACTAACTTGTACTTCACAAGTCTCAATAGTAAAATGACAATTAAATGTCTTCTAGCGTCATTTAAGACTAGATTAATTACTGGTATTTAGTGTAGCTTCTATTGCTTGCCATTGCTTGTGACACATTACGAAAGCATTGATTAGTACTGCATGTGAAGGACACACCAAGTTATGTTCACTTCAGGGCTATAATTTTGGTTAAAATTTTTAAATACACTCTACTGATCCATTTATTAAACAATAATCTACTATTTAATTTCTAAAATTTGTAGTTAGGTTTAAATAAACTTGTTTTTTTAATTAGTGTAATAATGTTTTTGGTAACAAATCGCAACACATCTTTTAACATATTTGTCACATGCCTGTATCACCCATCTGAAATATTAAGAAAGTAGTAAACCAAACATGTTTCCTTAATAGCTTGAAAGTGTGCTTTTTCACAAAGTGATAACATCAAATTTGAGCCAAGACTTAATACCTGACCAAGAGGTAATGGAGGTCTTGTCATCAATATCACAAAACTATACGTTTTTTGTGATATTACCCTTTATTTTGTTTACACACCCTGTATAGCAACTTGACCCTGGATGATTGAGATTCTCTGAAGTATAAGCTTTCAGAAAATTTATACTTTTGTTGGTTTCTGATTAGTACTTTTTGAGTTATATTGGTTTAAATGCAAGAAGTGACAAAATTCATAATTTTGGTGCCTGTAATGCAAAGGGGTCCAACCATACAACACATGACCTTGTAAGTATATGAAATTAATGTTTTTCTTGATAATTTAGTAATTGACTTTCACCCTGTTGAAAACATCATTACAAAATCATTTCGTTCAGTGAAAATATGTACAAACTTCTGTTTTAAATTCTTTATATAAAAAAGGATGCAATTTCTCAAGAGTTGTTTGAAAAAAAACACCAATGGAGCGATGCGAGTCCGTGATATTATTGCATTGCCATTTTGCATCAACTGTACCTCATATAAATATTTCATGAAATTCTGAGAAACTTCCACCAAATTCCATGATTTTCTTGCTACTTTGTCCAATTTAATTACATTGTCACTGTTCTTTCTTATTTCATCATACTATCTATTAAACTTAAAGGAAGAAGGAGCCAGCAACTAACAGGCATAAGTTAAGGAAAAAAATGACATTGTGAGTATTTTGAGTATTGTATTGTGGTACATCGTGATAAAGACAGCCTAAATCAGGGGTACTGTGTTATACTCACCCTCAGCAAGGCCCTTTAAATTACTTAATATGGGTTTATTTTATGTCTTTGCAAGTTTCATCCCGGGATAAAACTTCCACAAACAGCTATAGGGGGAAGGAGCTTATCAATTCAAACAGTGCATGTATTACCACGGTGCGAGTCGACTAACACATGTCCGGTGGCATGCATCAGTCAAGCATGGTCAGCACCAGACCAGTGCACGAGCAAACTGATTGCATACCTGCCAACCGTCCCGATTTTTCCAGGGCAGTTCTGGTTTTAAGTAGGCGGTGCATGCAACAACAAAAACGTAGATTATAATAAGAATAGAACATGAATGACCAAAATAAATGAAACTAATGAACCAAGTGCATTTACTATAGTGATTTTAATGCACCACCCAAATTGTAATGGAAATGCCATGTTTGCATTCACTGGTGAGTGCCTGAACAAAAGGTTTGTTTTATTCATGCTTTTTCTCACTAAAAAAAATTTGGTTCAGCTGTTTCAAATATTTTTCTCATTTGCACTCTAATCTCATTTTCTTTTATTATGTAACCTTTTTTATTGTTAACCATACCACCTAATAACTGTAATAAGACCAGAACTGCCCTGGAAAAATCGGGACAGTTGGCAGGTATGTGATTGGTTGGCAAGAACTAAAATTATTTCTTAACTTATACCTGTTAGTTGCTAGCTCCTTCATCCTTTAAGTTAAAACCCATCTGGACATACCCTTTAACTTTACGGCAAACTCTGTATGGAGAGAGTACCAAAGTGTGATATCATTCTGGTTCAGAAATACGTGTAGACAATGGTGGAACCAGGTGCAGCTTGTTGTTTCTACCAACAGGAGAGCTACAGTTGCACTGTGAGTTGTGGTTTGGTTGTTGTCCCCACATACTTTTGAACCAGTCTGACATCATCACTTCTGCTCTCTACTGGACTTGCGTTGCAGCATACTCAGGATAGTCTATAAACCCGTCGTTATTTCTATCATCGTCCCTCAGGATAGGATCAATGAGGTTGATGAGGTCTTCCTCTTTCAGGGGCTGGGCCGTCGGTGACCCGTCGTGATGGTAGTGGGTCATGGCTTGGAGCAGCTCCAGGCCGTCCAGCTTCTGGTTGTTGTCATAGTCGTGGAGCTTGAAGTAGTGGAGCTGGAGCTCCTTCTCCGTCATCTCGCTCTCTGGTTTCTCCAGGTCGATGTAGCCATCAAGATGCTCCATGATGTGCCTGTGTGTGCATAATGGGTGGCAATGGAGAAATGGTCGGGGATGGGTGGGTTAATTCGTGTGGACTTTGTCAGTGTATACAGACCTCATAAAATAAATGGATAAAGCAAAAAATCAATCATAAATAATATAGCAAACAATTTACTGTTAACTTTGCCACAGTAATTAAGGTCTTGTAATGTAAATCAAATATTGTACACTTAACTCTGCATAAGTTGAATAATCGCCGTGAGGCTGTATGTCAGTCGAAGGCCCAATGATGGCAATCCTGGCCCCTACATGTAATTTTTGTTTTCTTTTGTTTTGGGCATCTGATTGAATTTTGCGTATTAAGTCAACGCTATTTCTTCGGTGCCCACAGATTCAACTTATAAATGCAGAGTTGACTGTATATCAGGAGGGTCTATGCAAGTCCCTTTTCAATTTTACGTGTCCCCCCAATAAGTTGTACGCTCTCTATGGTAAAGCTTATAAATTGATATGCAAAATTCATTGATTATCAATTATAGCAACAACATCATTAGAATGTACAGTAGCATCTCTTCATGTTACACGACATTTTGCAATTCCATATCAAACACTTGTTGAAATCAATGTCACACATTTGTAATTGTTTATAATCCTGCAGGAACACAGGATATCAACTTTTCATAATCAATTTTCAGGGTCTGCAGCTTAATTTCATTGCAGCTGAATTTATGGCATAAATATGATACAGGCTACCATTCATTTTAGCCAGGTCACATGTCATCATTAACAGCACTTAGTACAATGGCTACCTACTGCCTGACAACAAAATAATTATTTATACGCTTCTGGTTTCCAAATCAGTACATAATATGAACAGTACATTGTGCAAAGAAACATTAACATCTAAATGAGATGATACTTGGAGTATGTAAGTGACAATACTCTAATAAACTTATAATTTAAATTAAATAATGGTACTGATCATACAGTATGTACAGCTTCTGCAATATGTAACAATAAATAATTTTCTAAAAACATATCATACCTACGACAATTATAAAGAAAGCTCAGTAGACTACACATGTATTTCTAAAAATGTATTACAATGTTAGAAAGCTTATCAGCTTTCACTGCTGATTCGAATACACAAAATAAACAGCAGGGATGTCAACCCAATCTAAACTTCAATTAACCTGACCATACTTTCACATGCAAACACTTGAAATGGGTCTGTGCTGATTGAACTGCATTTGATATAATTTGCCCTCAAATACATGTATTTAGACATGTACATACATATACATCTAGTGTACAAAATATTAGAAGTGCTGTATCTGGCTGCATGTTACTCTTATAAACAGGCAAGAAATGGGCAATCTCTTTGGCATTAAAAGTGGTAGTACAATGTTGTTGTTTTTTTTTTTCAAACTGTGACTTTCCTGATGTTGTTATATAAAACATATACATATTTAGAATGTATCACAGTACCAAGCACACTAAATACAATAGAAAATGTGAGTCCACGAGTATAACACATTGTACAAACAATGTCTCCATGTTACTTATTAGGCAAGAATTGGCCAATACATTTTGCATAAAAATTGGGGGTATCATTTTTTTAATAGTTTGATTTTTCCAGAAATGTGATGTACACATACAGTTTGACTGTATTACATTGCTAAGCAAACAAACTACTGTAAAACCAGAAATTTTCATGAGCATTTAACTTTCGCGAATTTCGCGAGGAGTCTAGATTCGCGAAAGTAAAATGCACGCGAAAGATTGTGCATGATCAACTTTTTTGAATGCCAATACAAGACCGTGTACTAGACAAGTCACATAACTCAAGCAAGATAGTGAAGATACACAACAAGCATTAGTGCACTGTCACTTACGATGGTCACAATGTTACATTTCATGAAACCCCGGATGAAACGGTGTTTCACAGGCATAAAAACAAATATTTTCTGTAAATTGTTGTGATAATTTATCAAATAAAACACCTAAATGTTTCTTCCTAGCAATTTCGCTATATTTCATTTTTTTCAAGGTCGGTGATTTTTCGAAAGTTTCATGCACGCGAAATGGCTGTTGGCTCCTATTCGCGAAAGTTTCATGTCGCGAAAATATAGTGTTTTACAGTAGGCCTACTTGACAACACAAAATTTGAGTCCATACATGTATGGTTCAAACTTTAGACCAATCAAAATGTACCATACCTCATCTGCATACATGTTTATGAACAGGCAAGAAATGGTAAATATATTTATGCCTAATTTGGGGGTACAATTTCTTAACACTTTGGTATCTAATACTAAAGCAGCACTTCATATTTCCCCCTCATCATCATCATCATCCTCTTTTTCATCCGGTCTACGTGAAAACTCGGCATAGTCCACATAACCATCCATGTTCTCATCGTCATCGGCAAGAATCTGGTCCACAATTTCCACCACATTTTCCTCCGTCATGACTGAGGCCCCTGAGTCGGGGTGTCCATCAACCCACTCCCTATCAACGTGCCAGATGGAATGCATCAATTCAAGCCCATCAAGGCGCTTGTCCTTGTTTGTGTCGTGCGCAAAAAAGTAGTGAAACTGCATTTCGTCGGCCGACATGTCGGGGGCCAGAGCATCAAAATCAATGGTGTCTTGAAGGTGTTCTTTCATGTGACTGCATTTGACAAGAGACAAAATGAGGTCCAGTTCAGTCCATTTATTTCATAGAGACTCATTTAGTTTGACAGAGGCAGGGCATTTCGTCGAGATATTTCTTCCTCACTCCATGAGACAAGATGCACCAATCCAACATCAGGCCATGCTGACATGCATTTTGAAATGCAGAACATTTCATTGACTTCTTCTCTCTTGATGTACATGCAGCACTAGTACCAGACAGCAGATATACGTATACGTACTGAAGTTCTGGATATCGATTAGCAAATTTTCACCACATTGGCTGCAGACTCTGATTTATTATTAGTGGCTAGTGGGAATGGAAGATAGCACACCACAAACTCCCTAAAACCAGGAACTCTTGCATAAAAATTCATGTTTCGAATTTGATGCAACTTTTAATGCAACAGGCCCCAAGCCATTAACATTTACAGTAGACTCTTGTTATAACAACCTACTTTGGATTAGGAGGATTTCTTTGTTATTGAAATTTGATATCAAGGTTGCAAAATCAATAAAATACAAAGGAAATATTTACCTAAGGACAGGAACAATTTTAGTTATAACATGATTTTTTTTATATCAATGGTCTTTACAATGAGAGTCTAACTGTCAACTTGTAAAAAGTATCCACAAATTTTGGCTGAATACTCTGTATCCACAGCAACCACAGCAGGCAACACAAAATAAAGATTTACTCCAATAAATTCCCTTGGAAGACTAAACCTTGAAAATAACTCATATTGCTACTTTGTAGTTTGGATGAGTAGAAGCCCAGATGCACATTGTGGAAATAAGGTGGGCATTTAGGATGAATAACATAACAATCCTTGTCGATATAACAATTCAATAATACAAATATACACAAAATCTTCACTCGAGTACTGAAAATATGTTACTGCATGTTAACTTTTATTATGTAAAATCTTCACGGTTATTAAAATTACAAGTTACCAATTACCTAGAGTTCAATATCTTTGTTATCTTTGTTAACACCAAGTGTATAACATTATAGTTCAGTGTTTACTCTGTAATCTACAAGCTGCTTGAATGATTTCATCCTGATAATGTACATGTATACAAACTTGTTTTTCCTTTATCCCTGTCCATCTGAATCAATCAATTACACATCTTTATAATTTTATGTTTCATTGATTTTACCACAGAGTAAACTACTTGGATTTTGGATATTTTGTCAGCTGGTGTGGGTGACTTTTGCCCCCCCCCCCCAAATAAAACAAGGGAAAAAATACAAGGCCTTGTCCCCTGATCCACTTTTTAAATCCTAGCATGACCACTGCTGTCCAAACTAATAAAATCAAGTTTGTTGCCCAGTCTTCCTACATGCACCAAGACATGTTAATATCTTATGTAACAAATTTATTTGTATCCTAATTGTCAACCTAATTGGACAAACTTAGCATCTATTTTCTCTGTTTCAGTTGTTGGTATTTGTTGATTGCATAAGCAATGTGACCCAGTAAAGCATTCTAAAACTTGTTTTACAGTAATCTGGAAAAAAGGGAGTTGCAAATGCAGGCATACAGTATGGATGGACATTTTGAAACAGAATGGTTCAGCCCTCCCCTTCCAAATGTTCTAGAATTATATATTGTACACTAGGAACAGTGCTAAAATTTGGGAACCAATTTTTAACATGTTTTAATGATTTTGTAAGTCATAAGTTTGTAAACTAAACCGTTAAATAAAAATGACACGACGTTACAATATTACAACCATCTACCTTTCTGACATACATGTATCACACTTACTCTCTATCTTGTATATGACTTTTATCTCTCATAAGGCTTGCTGGTGGCCCCACTTGAGGTTTGGTGTTTGCCTGTTGGAACTGTAGATGGTCTGGGTTGATGTCTGGTACGGCATCACCTGGTGCACCTTGACCACACACATGGGCCACTACCATCAACAGGACAAAGGACAATAGACAGCTGGAAGCTATATGAACCTGTGGCCTCTCCATTTTGGTATTTCTGTGAAATGAGAATAATATATCCATGAATCAGAAACACACACATGGCATTGTAAAATTTATACGAGGCCTGCAAGCTCTGATGACAACTTTGTCACATTTAACAAAATTGCACGGTGAATGAAATAATCATTATTTCAGTTAAAGTAATAGGCTAACATTGTGGATTTTCAAATTAAAAAAAATGTCAAACTTTGCTATCTGAGCTACATAGTAATGTTTGAATGGACAAGTAAACACCCTAGAATACAAAAGTTTGGAAATTTAATTTGCCACTGGCAAGATATGCATGAATAAACAATTAGTACTCGGGGTGAGTAAAAAATAGCCTAGATCCACACACAGTGAGTAAGTCTATGGGAGGAAATGGGCAGGTGAATCCGATCAACTTACATTTTTCACTTTTTTAAAGCACTAAATAATTATTTTGAAATACAATTTTTTCAGGGCTTTATTTTTAGACCTTATTAAAGACACTTGGAGCATGGAGGATTATGTAGCTCACATTTTTTTAACTGTGGTAAATGTTAGTCAGTGGCTTAAACTTTGAAATTAAAACTAAAGACTTAAATTCTCAGATTGTCTGTTATAACTGTTATCAGTTGAAAATATATATCTCGAATGCACTCATGGCAGTGGAGGCTGAGGCACTAACACTCACTACCAGTATAGAAAGAACAAGAGCTCTTGGGCTCGATTCTTTCTTACCTGAATTTGACAAAACCTCCCTGAGGGGTCCCTACAGAGTATGCCATCAATTGAATAGTTTTGGCCCCATTGGGGTCACATGAACCATTTGCATTACTTTGCTTCCCCTTGCCCTACAAATGATTCCTGCCAAGTGGTGCCCTGGCCGAGTTTGCCATTAATTCACATGAACCATTTGAAAAATGTTGCATGATTGATAATAAATAAGTAATAAAGTGGTGCCCCTGAAGAGTTTGCCATGCCACCCTACACTACATGTAGCTCTATGATGTTGTTTTGAACTTTTGATCCTGATACTCTACACAACACAGCCAGAAAACCTCAAAATACATGCAGGTTCAATCAGGCTTTGTGTTGGAAAATGATGTATATATATTGGATAGATTACTTATATCTACCCATGCTCTCTTGACAGACAATTGACCAAAGGCTACTTTTCGTGGTAACATTTTGCCTTTTACTCAAAATATGAATTTGATTCACCATATAAATCTACCACCTGGTCTAAAAATGTGGGAGTTGCACTTCGCTCCCCACCGATAAAACAGTGTTAGCTGCTGGCTGTGCAGCACTGTCCCAACATGCACATGCGACACTCGACAGTGCTGGGTGTAACCAGCATGACTACATGTAGGGTGAGGGATATTACAAAGACTAGAAGGTGAGTGTATAATTGGTGATCCGGGTAACCATGGATCACCATAGATTTCGTCAGAAATCTCAGAATCTTTATTTATTCAGGTTTCTTTTTGGTCATTTTTTGTTCAGACGATATCTGATCTGAAGAACGATAGTGTTAATAATCTTGTATTTTGTAGTGTCTGTTGCACTATTCCCCTTGCTTATATCATGAGAGGTTGTATTTCCGGACGGGTTGAGTACCCGGACACCGCGCGTTAGAACGGCGCAGTACGCGTCCGGGAACTATCGCGCAAAGTTGCAAACAGAACACGGGTACGCAGCATTCATTTTTCTTCCCGTAGATCTTGATTTCTTATGAAAATACTGATATTGATCATTTGAAAATTACGTTTTTTGGATACATATCCTGAAAAAATGCACAAAATTAAGTGTCCGGTTACTCAAGTCCCCACCCTACTTTACTTTGATCCAACGATGATTTTAGGACTTCGCCTGTTCATCGATCGTAGATTGCAATCAAGTTAAATATATCTATGTGGGTCATGACAGTGTGTAAAAGAGACATACATAAGCCTCATTAAGATAATATTAGACCAGTATTTATCCACACCTACTCATGTATGTGGTCCTATATGGATCACATACGCCCAACACCGGAAAAAACGAACAAAGTTTGAATTGAATGATTCTGTCCCGCCAAAACGGGACAAAATTTTGTTCAGGACACAGGGCAGAAATTTTAGAAAATTAAAAAATGAAAATGTTGAAGCGATGAGTCCTTCAATTTCAATTTATATGTTGAGGTCATTGGTAAATTATCCATTTTGAGCAATATTTCAGTATAATTTTGTTCAGAAAGGTGAATTTCAGAGCACATTCTTGCGCCACGACTGCATGAAAACAACCACTCATTACTTTGTGCACAAAAGTATAGAGTTGTCCCCATGTGTGTATTTATCCAGCCTATTTTTATCATGTTTATGGGTGACTCAGACGAAGATTTTTTTTCTTTCTTTCTTGAATCTTGGAGGGTTTTCTGTACAGGTTTGCCGGTTTTCTTTCTTTTTTGGGAGTCCTCCTGGGTTCGACATCTCCACGGGCATTTCTGCCGTGTCGGGGTCGAGTCAGACCATGCGACAGGTTCGCGTTCGGGTCGGTGGACGGTGCGGTGACCCCGTGCGTCCGTCCACGGTCTGGTCACGGGAGCCGTCGGCCGTGGCCCCCGGGCGCGGGCCGTGGGCGCTGGCATGGTGGGTGTTTTAAATATAAAGTGTTTTTGTTGACAAGCGACACACATACATGCATTCATTCCGTTCCACTCATTCTGCAACTATCATAAGTCACAAGTGTCAGTACAACATCACGAAACAAGTCATATTTCATAGCGTTTTCCATTGGATCTACTTACTTCAACTTCCTGAATAGGCCCGAATGTAAACCATGTAAACGTGACGTGTTTGTTTGACGCGCGGCGCGCGCGAGCTATACAACTTGACTTTTTTCTGCAGTACCATCGGAAAAATGTGAGACTGCACATAATAAATCAAGACTAAAATCAAATTTTGACAATTTTATGTTACCCACATAGATTTTTTCCCCCCATTATATATGAAAAAGATTCCCCAAACGATTACATATTTCGGCAACGGGGGGGGGGGGGGGGTACTAGCTTTCTTTGGTTCTTTTCTTGTTGTTATACTAGTCTGTTATACAGACGTTAAATAGTATTTATGTGAAATGACGCGTGAAGCTCATTCTTGCCTGGTTTGTGAACTGTAAAATATATTAACCTACAAAATGAGTTTAAAAACATTATAAACATTTTGCCTCAATTTTTTCTGTCAACACATGAATATAGCAGGTATAGCTAGGTCATACAAAATGAATTCAGGTGTAGGCCTACAGACTAACATCATGCACAATAAATAATGCACGAGATCCACCGATTGTGTGCGCGCTGACGCTGCGGGCATGCCTGATACGGAGTAGCAGACAAACTCGACTCTCCGACGCTTCGACCCTTGATGATTTCGACCAACTCGCCCGTGGTGGGCTATCGAGGCCGGGCAAATTGAAAATCGAAGCAGGGGCGGCGGAACGGGGGGGGGGACCAGGGGGGGCACTTGCCCCCCCCCCGAAAAAAAAAACTACGGATAGGAAAAAACTAGCCCGGGAAAAACTAGCCCCCTTTTAAAACTGAAATGTGCCCTTGTGAAATGACGCCTTTTTAATCTACTCATTTTGTGGATGAAGGTGATTCTCTTTATTATTATGTTTAATTTTCTTCATCTTTCATTCATTTTTTTTCTTGTTTGCTCCTGACGGGGCGCGTACATGTATTCAGTACAGAGAAGATATAATTGGGTAAATCATGTATAATGAACATTTTGTGCAGAAAAGGGGCATTGCATCTCATCTTAATGCCCTCATGGGGGCCCTCCTGCTGTTTGCCCCACTACCCCTCCCCCCATTTCACTTAAAGACAAATAATGTCATTTTTCTAAGTTAAATGTGCCTTCTTTTGGTTTGTACCTGAAGTGGACCCTTTTTTAAATAAGCACATTCGTCACTGAAGGCGGTGTATTTTTGCCCCTGACGCACATCGTAGACTAAAGATACTTTCAAGACACAAGGGGCATTTGGCCTCTCACCTTAGTGCCTTCGGGGGTAGCAAAAATTGGGCCAGTCTCCATCTTTTTCCTTGAAAACATGGCTCTATTTTATGTGCTCTTCAAGCGATAAAAAAAGTGTCTATCGTGAGGGAACTTTCCGACGGTCGTCTTTTCTTCTCTTCAACAAAGAAAATCACTTCTTAAGGAGAAAAATGCCCTTTTTCTTCAACAGAACTTTGCGTATTCGCAATGTGCATTATGACTGTGTAACGAAACTACGTGTTTTATCATGGATCCGTTTGATCTATTATGTTCTTCATCTTTTTAACACACTGCAAAATTTCTGAGTTGTAATAAGTGACAGAATAAACCACAAAGCGAGTTTTACAACTTAAAATTTCCACTTTTCCCAAACCGCTCGCTCGAGATATATTGTTTGTTTTAATGATCAGAAATCCACTTCAAAAAGGTTTTGCTCTACAGTGCGTCTCAAAAAAACTTTACACTTTTGATATGGCCCCCAATTTAAAAATTATTTCGAATTTTTAAATTGTTTTAATATATATGGAAAGCTAAAAATCTCTTCTTTCATATGACACTAAAAACTCAGAAATCGTTTCATGCTTGAGGTGAGCACTGCCCACTTTTTTAAAGGACATGAAAATTAGGTTGTGCAGGAATTGGCTATCCACTGTTAGTAACAAAAGATACAAGCACTTTTTGATTATGTGTGGAGCTAGGTGAGGATTGGGATATGTAAATTAAAGATCTTAGTGACTTGGGGTGGTGGATGTGGGGGTGTAGGGTGGTGGGATGTGAGTCGTGGTGGCGGTGGGGTGTGCGGTGTGTGGATTGGTGTAGGAGAGTGGAAGAGATGGGGGTGTGTTAGATATTACCTAACCCCCCCACCATCCCCCTCCGCCCCACCAACCCATACACACCCACACCCACACCCCCACATCTTACCACTCCACATTCACCACGGCCTGTCATCCATTACACCGTACCCTTTACCCCAATACGTCATATTTTC
>JZLH01S0099596.1:0-12046 GCA_001188425.1 Eucidaris tribuloides
TGCAACTATTCATACCAATATTATTAGACCCCATTTATTTAATAGTTTTGGCTTGATAGTAAATTTTCTTTGAATCTATACAGAGGTATTATGTTTGACCAAACATTGCTTTCTGAGCTATTTCCATAATACCCCCGGTTGTGATCATTGGCAGTGGTTTTCGTTTTTATTATATTCGATAAATTTCCTACCTTTCTTTTTTGATTATTATGGCCATACTTATGACTGTCCAATTTGTGTTGGTAAAGGAAGTTTTATTAAAGTATGAGTTAATGGCGGCGAGCGGAGCGCGCGGGTTTGAAATTTGATTTTACATTAAGAAATTCAATCTTATTGCCATGATTTTTTGGTATTTGGGAATTTTGTTGACAAAGATGACGTGGTTTCTTGTATCCTGATTATGACGACAAGACGCTATGATAATACATACGACAAGAGGCTTGTTTTCTCTACGACAAATCACCGTCAACAAAATACTTTCGGTCGTTAGGCGATGCGGCGGGACGCGCGTCTTTGCACAATTGCCTGTCTCATTTACACTTTCAAAAAGTACCATTTTATGGTTGTTTTTGTCTGGTATTTCAGAATTTTGTCGGTAAAAGATGGTATTTTTTACGACGATATTGACGTTATTATAAAGTGATGTTGACAATCTATCCGAGCCCAATGAGATCAAATATCTTGGCGTTATCGAGCGAGAGCGAGCGATTTGAAATTTTGTATGCTGTTTTTAACGTTAAAAAAAATTGCCATTTCTTGGCTTTTTTCTCACTTATGGTATTGAGTATTTTTCTACGGTTACAGTGACGTGGTTCTTTTTTTATTACTGAGACGCGGCCGTGACTGTATGATAATAATGATTTACTAATTACGGCAAAGCACCGTCAACTCACATCATTAGGGTCATTATGCGAGCGGTAGTTTCTGAAACATAATTTGCCCGCAGTTTGCTTCAAGAATCTTCAGTGCATTTCTTGGCTTATTTTCGGTCGGTATATATGTAGATTTTGTCGGTAAAAATGTTATTATGTGTAGACAAAACTGGATTATGCATTATTGGAGGGCATATTGCACCTGCCCTCCCTTTGGTTAGCTATGATTTTTTTCTTCTTCTTTCCTTTTCGCTTTTATTCTTGTTTCATTGTTTGTTTTTTCCTCGTTTCTTTTTTTTTTCTTTCTCTCTTTTTCCTCTTTCTTTCGTTCTTCCTTTTCTATTTCTCGTTTTTCTCTTATTTTCATTCTTCTTTTCTTCTTCTCATTTTCTTTTCTTCTTCTTTTTTTTTCTCAGCCTTTTTTTTTATTTTTTCCGCCGGGTTCTGCCCAGGCAGAATTTATCGACAATATCAGATCAGTGGGGGGATTCACACGCACACCCCGGAGGTCCTTGTCTGACTAGTCTTTACCGCGTTCTATCTATCTTTGAATGAGGCCCGGATTCAATGACACAAAATATAAAGGCTACTGTTACGAGGTGAGTCGTGATCGAGTAATGACCCATGACTAATATACCAATAGAAAAAATGATGATTGGAAAATTAACGATAAATAGCGTATTGTTTACAAACAGGTTAAGGTCGACCCCGATCTTCTGCGTACGAGGGCAGACGCTTAACACTAGGCGTCATGCGGCATGAAAAAATAGCTTATCTTAAGTGATTGCTGGTCTTGTAGTGTGCAATTTTACCCTAGGCCCGTTTGTAATGCTGTGGCGGGGTCAAAGTTGTCGACTTCTCGTGTGTTGTTGACCTGTTCAACTGGCGAGTCAGCCGAACGCAAAAATAGAGTTAGTGATTTACATCAATCAACTTTTCTAGTGATACTGATTGACTCATCAGCCAAAAGAATTGGAACCCAACCGGAGATGTGCCCTCATCAGGGGGCTAGGTGATGTCATACGGGCTGATATTTCCCTGCTGCCAAGCTGAATGTAGAGGGTTCTAACATATGGCAAAGTTTATTTGTTATTTAGAACTATTGTTGCAGGACAATCAAAGTTAGGTGGCTTGTCTGTTGTAAGCACACCATATGAGTGACAGCTTCTCGGCTTTAAGATCCTGGTACATTTTAGCAAGCCATCACGAAAGCAACGTTAATGGAGATTGCAACATTTGTTGCAGCGTAACTCTGGGCAAAAGATGAAAGCGTTAGAGCTCTGCCCGTAACTCTGACTGGAGGGACAGAACTATCAGGTGGAAGGTGTGACTTTATCAATGTTTACAAGCTACCTCTTAATCATCTACTAGCAGATCATGCTCCCTTTGATAACCTGCATGGTACGCTGGGAAATTGTTCAACTGCCAGAGCCAGGGGTTACGCACAATACTCCAGTGTTCTGTCTCTCGAAGTACTTATTCGGATGCTCTCCTAAGAACCTACTATTTTCGGATTAGACCTTAAAATTATAATATGGCATAGTAATTTACTGGTAAATATTAGAGATAAACATCAGACTCGTCAATGGGGTAGTACTGTTTGCAGGTCACAAAACGAGCAAATGAGCTTAATCTTTTGATAGATTCATTTATCTTGTTGGTGTTCTTTTTGCTGAAGATTGATTTATCGTGCGAACCTTTTAGCTATAAAACGCGGTTAACATCATTATTTTTCGCGCGTTCTTATCTAAATAACTTATTTCTGCCCATGGGTGGACTTCCCTTCAACTCTTATCTTATTTTGCGGTTCTAGTAACACACGAGACTGTGTGCGCCAAATCCAATAATGCATACATAATACTTAGGTTCCAGTGGAGCGTGACACATTAAATCTAGTTTTGGTGGAAACTAGATCTTTTGTTCTGTATTTAATTGATCGATACGTGATTGGAACAAATTCATAAACCATCGGTTCTGATATCCAGGAATTTTCTCTTCATTAAGAACTAAGAAACATATGGAATTCAAGAGTGTTTAGAGGATTGCAATATTTCATTGTGGTCGTTTAGAATTGGGCAGACAAGTGCGCGCTCACTCTCATGTGTTCTTTCTTGGTTTAGGATGCTTTTTTCACTAGGAAATAGTACAACTCACATTACATTTACTATCACTACATATATCTATCGTAATTTTCACACTCTCATGTGATTATAGTACACTAGAAACAATAAAACTATATTAGTCTGTACTGCCCTCACTTGCGTCTAAGCTAGCGACTAGCATTATTATCTAGTTTTTCGACTAATATCTCATAACTATATGTGACTGGAACGTAGATATGCTAGCTACTAATTACTAAGATTCTACTCTAACTGGACTTACTTAGCTAATTTTATACAATGCTATGTCCTCACGATTAGTGTAATGCATACGTAGTACTAATACTGAGATGATTCCTCTTGGCAGAAGTCTCATTTAATTACTACTCACACTCCTCACATACAAACTTATGTATACTTTCATCGTTTCAATATTATCTGCAAGCGTTAGTCGAATATATCATAGAAAAGGAGAGATCCCGTGAAGTTATGAGAATCGTTTAAGTAATTAAACTGCTGAGAGCCTTGTTTACTGACAATGTTAATTATCACACATGTATTTAGCAAGGGGTGGATGTGGGAAGAAGAAGTCAAGGATGATTGTATCATAATAACAATTATAGACACGTTAGTAAGATGGTGGGTAAGAATATTGGACTTCCTTAACCGTCCTGAGTTACAGGGTGCCGAAGCTCGGCGCTACACTCAGCTGAACGTGCCTGTCACGCAATTACTATTTGTTCCATGGTCTTTATTAGACGAGTACAATAAATAGTGGACTTGAGGCCATATAGAATATCTTTTTACAGAATAAATATCAATTCAGAAACAGGTCGTAGTGTGTTATTTTGTACAACAGGATATATTACAGAATCTGGTAGTGATCGAATTAGTATCGAGTGTAGGGATATAAGTTACTCTTCATATCTAAGGAACCATCTCACATTGCTGAGAGGCTTATAAATTACGTCATGATCGATGCCAGAATGTAGTCGTTGAGGCAAAAAGATTACATAATATTTGAGTCTCAGAGATAAGTACTTTTCCGCCAGATTTCAATACAGACACCCTTCAGAATCATAACAAGGTGCGCATTAAATGTGGTAATATCCTACACCTTCGCGATGGCACCTCGGATCTGCGCCATCTGTCGCGTAGATATTTTGTACGTCCATGTGTGTGTGGTTTGATTATTAACGGTCCCGAAGATCTGGTCAACGATCTCGTCGCGCCAAAAACGTCTCAGCACAATTACAGAACGATTACCTACGGTCGGCCGCTGTAGAGGCGGGAGTACTGTTGATTGCCTATTCTTTACATTGGCAAAAAGCGCTAACTCGCGCAACTGCGATTCAGATTTACCAGGAACCAGTGATTTCGAACTCACTGCACGTAACTGAGACCTAGTATATGAATGTTTTAATCGGTCGTGTCCTTTAAATAGATAGAAAGCTTTACTAGGGTGATGATTCCCCCACATTCTCTAGTCGAAAGTCTCTCTGATAATAAAAAATCTGGCCCGACTCATGCAATTTGTACTTGGGTCTCGCGCTCTCTGGCCACCAGTTCATAAGTAAGATAAATAACTTCGACTTCGAATTAATACCACATGCGGATTATCGAAAGCTATTCGCAAATAAGTAGCACGAGATAATTTGTCTCGCCGTCCGTAATGGTCGGTGTATCTGTGCCATAATTTGTCAAGCTGACTTTGAAATGGATTAGAGAAGAGCCTTAAAAGCTCGCGCAAATCAGAGGCATTGTGCTGTTCGTAGTGGAGCCTCACTGCGCTTTGAGCACGTGTTAGTGGCCTGTCATGACTCTGATTGTGCTAACTATGCTTTCTGCATACGGACGCGTAATCAACTATTAGCTCTTCAATACGGTATGACAGTCACCTCTAGTTGAACTTAAGCGTTCTCGCACACAATTTTTGCAAACCGCCAGTTTTCGCTGTAAACATCTTGAAATGTATATATTGTTACGACTCCTTTGGTATCGCTCAAGCTCGAGTCGGCTGTAACTGAATTATCTCTATATCTTGCTTATCTGCGTTTATAGTTGATTTATCTATGTAGAATATTGCAGGAAGGAAGATGTTGGATGAACTGCTTCAGTCATATTCCTACTCTAAGTTGTTACGATGCCAGGACAGTTAAGTTTGAAAGTTTTGGTTAGATAGTTGTTGCCTTCAGGGAATCTTTGAGTTCTGAGTCTCAGAAGTAACCGATATATCTCCTCATCTTGGACTCTTCAATAATCTACAGTAGAGTTAGTTCTTAAACCATTATCTCGTCATGTATTTCTGTAAACGCAAGATATTATTGGCTATGTAGATGAATGGGCAGACTAATATAATCATTCGTTTATATAGATTAAGAAATTGTATCCGGGACAATTCGCCAAGGTCCATCACTTTTGCACCTATGTCATTTATCGCTCATATACGAAATGGAATGGTATGGCTTTTAGTACTATACTAGAATGGACAGTAGTTGTTGAAAGATATGTGGCATGCATTGCCTGAATTAATCGGTAAGAATGGATTGTGGTTCAGATGTTGTGAGCCAAAATTACTGCGAAGTAGCCAATTTTAAATACTTCTTCACCAAAATGGATATGTATCGACTAAGTTTGCCCTTATTCAGATATGTGTTTCTTTTTCGCGAGTTTAAATTTTCCCTGCATGGGTCTGCTAAATATAGAACGCGGGAAAGCTAACACGGTAACCCTTCACCGCCAAAACCTACTTGTGACAAGGTCGCTGAAGAACAACTGGTGAATCTTGACAGTGTTAAAACTTCTCCTAAATCCGCAAACCAGTGACGTCTCCGAACCGCGCTAGACTAAGTTGCGACTAGATGGACAATTTTGAGACACTAAGTATCGAGAAGACAGAGCCGCGGATAGCCAACTTCGCTGGTTCAGTTCGCACTCGTTGGTATAATTGTTGTCGTTTGAATTGTCCAGTGATGTTGATACTAAATGGACTGGTACTGCTACTTAAATGTCGCTTCGTACTAGAGAGCGGAGCACTAGCCATAGGCAGTTTTACCAAAGTTTCAGCTTCTGGCAAAAATCTGTTGATTAAAGCACCTCTCGCCGCCGCGCTATGTTGTGTGCAGGAAAGTACAACAATGCTTTCATGCGCAAGTGTATTTTGTTAAATGAAGTCACACTTGGGCATTAAGCACTTTTATTTATAATAGGATGTCGCGGCACGCCCTACCCCAGTACGAAGTCAGTATTCTGTACCGCTTCCCTTGCGGAAGTGATGATTGCCTGTAGGGAGCTGTCAGTTATACTCTTGAAGAGAATTTTAGATCGGATCAAAATTTGAGAGGCTTTGGCTCCTTTCGATTTTTGATGTGGTATTGAAATAATATCACCATCACACGTCTCACAATAAGCAGTTCAGTGATGCAAAACGCTAAACATGCAACGTTTTGATAGTGGCATACAAGTGGCGTGAGTTGCCTGGCATATTCTCAGGACGGGCTACTCTGTGTTGATTATTAATAACGGGAGGACTTTCCAGCGATTTTGAGCTAGTTAGACTGTTGCTAGGCAAGAAATGAGTCACACTTTCGAAGCTCAACATTCGTTTTTTCAAGTGTCAGTGATATTTTGAGTATTAGGCAGTCATTGAGGGTTAATTTATAAAGTTTTATGGGTTGAATATGATTGTGCCTAAAAAAACGCGCGTATACTTCGCCACGCATTTGCCTATTCCCGATTTGGATCAATGGTGCCCGTACGGTGTAATTGGTGCTTTACTCATTGCCACGGGCTAACTTTGCGAGATACGAATTTGTTGCATTATTAAAGCGTTTTTGCTCTGTGACCCTCTGTGGAGTGTGAAGTCAATGGGTGACTCAAATCCGCGTCAATCTTGTGATCACGTGGAATATTGTATTTTTGTGGTGATGTGTCAGTTAGTTTATATTATGACAAAGTGTTTGATTATAATACGAGCTGTGTATATGCAGTATAAGCTTCCGCAAGGCAATACTGATTGCATACAGATGCATGGTGTAAATTTGTTTTTCCATATGGTGCTAGCGCACAGATCACATTGTAAGTTGGCGGATTAAGATCTCCATTTTGTGTCGATTCTTACTCCGTACTAATAGCATCGTCTCATACTTGATTTCTAAAAGCCGTCAATTGAACCGGCTCAGTGACTGACTTGTCGTAGGCCAAAAGGATGCGCAGGTCCAACCTTTTGCGCACTCACCCAGCTCAAGAATTACCTGTTGCTAATATCTTCAGTAGAAAATAGTGAGTGATATTATGTGGTTCATTTTGGCTTATATGTTGAAATTGATGGTTATCTGATGCAAAATACATAGTCTTTTGAGGCACTCGGTCGATTCTCTGTGTCGATCAAGTGTGAGAATTATTCTCGTGATTGCTCACGTGGAAGCTGGTGCTCTGATATTATGAACTGTTGCTTCTGTGGTTCTTTTTGATAGCCAAACTCTCTGCATGGTACGTGAACTGCTGCAAATTACCCTCAGAATATAGCGATAGCCGCCTAGCACTCGCTGTTTTTTCGGGATCCTGGTATGGTAGCGTATTGAGATAATGTGTTATATATTAAATATGGGTGCTCTAGTTAAAATTGTGCCGATGTTTGTTCATTAAGATCACCTCAGTCGAACCACTGAGAACACCCTCGATCGTCCAAAAAAGTTCTGGGACTAGACTCTGGAGGTTTGATTGCGCTGTTACATTAATCGAGCTTCAAGATTTAACGGTTAGTGGTGTGTGGTGTAGTTAAGTACAACATGCAAGCTTAAATATATCGCGAAAGAATTATTTTCATTTCTCTTTACAGAATCGATACCCCTCTTGTGTTAGGATTTATGCCATCAGGGAAAGGGTGTATTGTTTGATGATAAGTGTGTGTGTGGTGTTGGTTGTAAAGTGGTAAATTGAAGATGCTGCAAAATTGACCACAGTTCGGTAAGTCACCAATTTTTGTTTGTTGTGTGTGATATGGAGTTGTTTCCAGTGTCTCTTTGGTTGTATTGCACTCTTTGATGTGAATATCTGACACCGGTGATTTAAACAAACACCTGCCAATGCTAAGCAAATCACCAACAACAAATCTTGATTGATAGATGAAAACAACAACCCATTTTGTGGACATTGTGATTAAAACTTGGATCGTGATAGTGGTGTGTTAAGTCTCTGACAGGCGACTCTTTGTCAGCACTGATTTGATTGCACTGTAATAATAGTAGATTAACTGTTTGATGGAGCAATTTCACTGGTCTGTTTTTGGGGCGGTGTGTTTGCGTGGGTTTGGTGGGGTCGGTGAGGCCGATATGGGGTGGGTTGTATGTTGCATCCGTTCCGCTGATTCGCTCCCGTATCCTGATTTGCTAATCTTATGTATAGTGTAGTGTGTGTACCTGTCGGCATTTGTTCGAAACTTTGACCGGCTTCAACTCTGAAATTTCATTTATGCCCCATTTAGTACACTGTATGTTTCACTCACAATTACATGCAATATATTTATAAATTCTGTTGTGTGTTCGAAGTTTTTATTCGTGTTGTGTGTCGGTAAAGATATTAAGTATTGGGTCTTCATGACCTTCGATCTTTGAGCCCCAAAATATGATCACTTGCATTTGCGTGGTGATGCCTTGTGTTTATGTTATACATTTACATGTACTTCACCCAGTTACTCAATGATCCACAGATAAGTGGTCTTGCATGTTATTCGTGGTAAAGACACGAAGGTATGGAGCATTGTGACCTTTTTCGAACCTGTTGACCTTTTAACCCTGACAAATCTGGATTGATTTCATGAATATGCTTTAATAATACTTCTCACCCAAGTTGACTCCACTGAATAAGTTGCCTCAAGTGGCCGTTCCAAGTTATCGACGGCACGAGCCAAATCAGTGCATTATGTTGATGTAGCTTCCGCGGGTGTGATCTTGTGTGATCTCCTTGTTTCGATGCTTCGTGCCTAATATCTAATCAGTTCATTGGTGCCTAATATACATACCTGCCTGACCAGCCGCTGTCAAGTTTTATCGCATTGTGTGACGATACACGAGCCCAAATCAGACATATTTTTAGGTCTGGTGACTTTGACTTTGACCTTTACGAGCTTGTGTCAATATGTTAGATTACTGTGTTAGTACATTAGGTGTCGTTTTTCTTAGAATACATACTTCACCAAGTTAATGACAATCCGACCAGCTATGACACCGTTCTCAAGTTATCGTGTGGCTAACGAGACCCAAATAGACATTTTTAAGGCCGGTGACCTTTGACCTTTGACCTTTCAGACCTCCAAAATCTATCATTTCTGGTGGCTCATTAAATTTTTATACTTTCACAAAATGTTGACAGTGAAATTCAACTGGGCGTATTCAATGTTATCGCCAGTAACGAGCCCAGAATCAGACAAATTTATGGCACCGTGACCTTTGGCTACCTTTGGACCTCTAGAACTCGCAAATCTAATGCAAATCATTGGTGGCTTTTATAATGACATATCACCTAAGTGTTAATGAAAATCCAACTGGCCGTTCTCAAGTTATCGTCGGTAACGAGCACAAATCAGACTATTTTAGGCCACAGTGTACCTTTGACCTTGACTTTCAGCTCCAAAACCCTCTCGGCTCTCTCGCTCTCGCGCTTCATAATATATATTCATCAAGTTACTACTATGAAATTCAATTGGCGTTCTCAAAGTTGTTCGCGGTAACGAGCCAAATTCAGAATATTTATGGCCCGTGACCTTTGACCTTTGACCTTTAGAACTCCGAAAATCTAATCAGTTCTTTGGTTGCTCATAATTACATTATTTCGACCAATGTTTACGATGAAATCCAAGTGGCAGTTCTCATTAGCTTATCAGTGGTAACGATGCCCAAATAGGACATGATTTACAGTGGCCCCGTGCAGCCTTTGGACCTTTGACCTCTAGAACTCATGAAATCTAATCAAATCATTGTAGGCCTCATAATACATTATTCACCTAATTTACATGAAAATGCCAACTGGCCCCTGTTTCTCAACGTTTCATCTCGTCCTTGGTAACGTGTTTAAATTTTTTTTTTTTTTAGGCCCAGGTGAACTTTTGACCTTTAGCTCCTTAAAACCTAATCAGGTTCATTGTGTGGCTCTAATATATACTTCATCAAGTTTACAGAAAATTCAACACATTGGAGTTCTCAGTTATCGCTCCTGGCTTAACGAGCCCATCAGAACCTAATTTTAGGTCTGGGTGACCTTTGACTTTGACCTTTCAGCTCCATAAATCTAAGTCAGTTCATTCGTTTTTCGCCTCATATTTTCTACTTTTCACCAAGTTACATGAAAATCCAATGGCCGTTCTCAAGTTTATCGTAGGGGTAACGAGCCAAAGTCAGACTATGTTAGGCCGGTGACCTTTGACCTTTGACCTTTCAGGCCTCAAAATCTTAACTCAGTTCTATTGGTGGACTCATAGTTACATACTTGGTCCCTGTGACATCAAAAATCCGATCGGAGTTGTGGTCTCAAGTTATTCGCTTTGGGTAACGAGATCCGGTAACGGATCAGGACGGGTCCGGTCTACGGACACGGCCTGCCACGGGACGGCCCACGGACGGGAAGGACCGGACGACGTTTTTTTTACGGACAGACAGACCGGACGCCACGGACGGACAACCCGAAACATTAATTCTCGGCAACTCGTTGCGGAGGCATAAATAAAGTTGACAGGGGCTTAATTTACATGAATTTTCACGTTTATCTTTACATAATCTGTGATTTCATCAATGTTCACTGATTTAAATGCCATGATCAGAGTTTAGTATTGGGTGGACGACCCACGTGCCTGCACCACAGCCTAGCACCGCTTCTCATGCTGTTGATGAGCTTTGTGATTCGTTGCTGCGGATGGCGTTCCACTCGTCACTCAGTAATTGACGCAGACTTGCCAAAATGTTGTTGCATTTGTGACTCTCTTTCGTACAGCCCGGCCGATTGATCCCACAAATGTTCAATGGGGTTGAGGTCTGGGCAGCAGGCCAGTCCATTCTCGTTATACCCTCTCTCTGAGAAAATTCATGCAAATTAAGCTCCTGCCAATTTGTTTTATTACTTTTTTGTGTTAATGTGGTGAAAGGTGTGTGAGATTAAATGCCTTGTGTCCAATTTTTAAATGCCCATACATGTTTGTTTGTTTGTTTTCACGATTTGGTTGTTATTGTTGTTTGTTTACTTGTGCAGGTGTTTGTTTTAATCCATGTCAATGTTCACATTAGAGTGCATAGCAACCAAAGAGACACTGGAAAACTCACTCATCAACAACAACAAAAATTGGGTGACTTTCCAAACTTTGGTAATTTTGCAGCTTTTCAATTTACACTTTACACCACATTTTACGATACTACCCTTTTTCTGATGGCATAATCATAACAAGTAGGGTATCATGTTAAAGAAAATTATATAATCTTTCTGATGATACCAAGCTTGATTATTATTATGCCATCAGATTATTATTGATTATTACTACGAAACGGAAGATATAACCGATCAAACTCAGATTTCCAAACTTTTTTTGAGGAGTTTATTTATCATATATGACCATGCATTTATACTACATTAAAATTGTTTACTGTTTCTACAGATCATTGGTCAATATCCTTAGATTTCTTGCTATGACAATGAGAGGTCAATGACCTTAAAATATCAAGATATTGACATTTGGCTTGATTGGCTCAATGGTAAACTGTTAATATTGTTGAAATCATGCATTTGTCAAATCAAAGTGTCAAAACATATTCCACAGAACACTAGTTCATAGTAAAAGGTGTCTGTGCGAGGCTAATGACTTCAGAAAAACAAGGGCTTCACGTTGATGTCGGTGACCTCAAATATTAAATTGAAATTTGTACAAAATCGTATTGTAAGATAATCTGTGCAACATTATCCTATCATATCTTAATAAAAATCTGTACGCTTATAGAACAGAGATTGAGGTCAGCGACCTCAGACACGTAAAGAGTACATGACAATGAATATAAAACATGTGCATTATGTGTATTGATGCCTAAATGTGAA
>JZLH01S0099603.1:2412-16516 GCA_001188425.1 Eucidaris tribuloides
CATCCTTGTTGTCCTCCAATCAAAATTGTTTTCTCTTTGCTTGCCAGTTCCACCTCAGCCAGATGGCCTATCCTCCCCTTTGATGTTCCATCATACTTTAATGCTAGATCTTTTTCATTAGGAACGGATTCACTAACTTGTGATCTTGACATGCCTTTCATTTCTGAAGCCATCCGATGTTGGGTCGTAGTTAAAGAGAGTGGTCCAATCTGTCTCCCAAGAAGCGTATCTGAGGCCACTTGTATTGCCTCACTGGTAACATTTTTGGGAACACCAATATCCTGTCATGGAAATTGTACTGAAATATACATGTATTTGACATCTTGATACATGTAGTACCTAACAGCGGCATTGATAGAATTCATATTTATGATGTGCAAATAAACAAAGCTAACTTACAAATCTGGCCCGAGTGCTTTGGCTGTAGTTAATTGCTAGTTGATGTACCACTTCAATCATAATAACAACCATCCTGCAAGTAATATGAAACCTCGCGTATTGCAGTGTTAAATCTCTTTCCATCTTTGTCTCTTTTGCCATCCCAGATTTTGTTTGTGCAAGTTCATCCTTCAGCATATCGATTTCTTCCAGAAGTTTTATGGAATCAGTAATTTTGTGCAAGTTTGAAAATTTTTGTTTTGTTTTTTTGTTCTTGACATATTGAGCGAATTCTATGAAGGTTTTGTGATATTTAGAGGCACATTATGCAGCTCTCATAAGTCCTAATTTTGGCAAGTTGGACTGATAACTCTTTAAACGTATTTGTTTGGCTTTGTTGCTTAGGTAGTTAATTTCTAGTTTGATTTTAACCCTTTTGATGATAAAGGCAGCCAGCCTACAAGTAATGTAAAACCGGCACGTATTGCAGCTTTAAATCTCCTTCCATCTTTTGTTATCACAGAATTTGGTGCTGACTTTCAGCCTGGTTGAGCTTTCTCTTCAGGTCTCAAGCCCATTTTGGAATCAATTTAAGGTCCCTTATTTTCATTTAAGCCTTTTCATGTTGTCTATACTCTTATACTCAAATGATCCATTTGTTTGTTTTTTGTTTGTTTTTTAGGAGTTTCTGTTAAAAACATACCTTTGCAGAGTCTATAAGTTGCAGAAAACTTATATGTATAATTAGTGGGCTCCATTGCATGAAACAATCATGCTAACTTTGCCAATTATTATAGCTTCTTCTGTGTTTTTATTTTGTTCTTCACTATTGCAAAGTCCATACTTATAAAAGACCTCCATCATAATAACGCACCATATAGAATTATTATTTGTATTATCATCATTATTACCTTTGATAGTCTCTTATGATCCTGCTTTCAAAAACAAGTATATTTGTTGAATTTATACCTTTTTGAAAGTATGAGGTGATGACAGTTTGTTGTACAATGTACCTTCCTAAATTTATTGTAGGCTTCTTCCGCTGGTCCATAGCTTTGCGTTTCATTGGCCTTTGTGATTGAATTGTTCTTTGAATGAAGTTTGAAGTCGTATGATATATTTCAGGAGTCGAGATCCAAAGTTCACATTCTCTTTCATTCAGGGAGATGTCAAGTAATTTGAATGGAAAAATTAATTTTACTGATCCCATTAACAGTTAGGTCTAGATTGTTCATTTAATGATTTATATTGTCAATCATTGATCTATTTAACAGTTACCACACTATGAATACCCACGGGAGTAGTGAAGCTCAAATTGCAATGGATACTGCAGATATACATCTACGTCTTATGACTTTTTATGTAATGTAGATCTCCAGTAGATATCAACTAGCTGATAAAATACTTTTATTTTGTTAATTCACTGACATTTTGATATCCTCAATATAGATATCAAACTGATTGAACCATTAATGGAATGCGAAACTGAAACTTTCAAAGGCACGATCACCAGCCAGCCAGCCAACCAGCTTGTGAGGCACGCTGACATAGAATCAGAAATAGCACTGGTTTGCACTTTTGCCAACCAGAAGAGGTTTGTTATCATCCTGGCTGGGTGAAGGAAGGGAGAATGAATGTTGTATCAACTCCTTCACATGCATTCTTTGACAAAACTTCCCAGGAATATGTGCAGCCTTTAGAACTAGAGTTGTATTCTTCAGGGAATGGGTGGTTCTGCCTTATGGCACAAAATGCTAGAATCTCAGTTGGGCCAAGGGTATTTTTTCCTTCAAAATTGGACTGCAGTGATGCCAATATCTCGTCAACCTCATGAGCTTTCTGCCACAGGCCATAATAATGGATGTCTCTGGTGTATCTTTCCAGATTCTAGAGTTTCTTTTCTTCCTTCAGCTTTATGTAGTGTTCCTTCTTTACAAGGACTTTCCTCCTCTGCTCAACTATAGAGGCAGCACGTTCTGTTAATCTCCCTCCAACTACTGTAGTCTTCTTTCTTGCCTCATCCAAGGCTAAATTTCCTTCCTGTGGAATATTTTGCAGCAATTCATCACTTTTGTTTAATGCAAACATGATGGTAGCTTCATTGGCGAGCAATTTGGCATTGGGTCATACCTTCATTAATCATCAAGTTATACAAAAACATGTTCCACGTACTTGTTTAGTTTCTTATGCTTGTCAGTACTGTGTGAAGTTGCCCTCGTTCTGTCATCGAAAGCAGTAAGACACTCACTATGTGAGCTCATCACTTTTGCAAGTGAAGGAAGAACATTTCTCATAATTGTCTCTCTTAGCCCATCATTTTCACATTTCTATAAGGCACTACCAGACTGGATCCTTCTAGGTTTTCACCAATACCTTCATGAAGTTTTCAGGTCTCTGACTTCCTTAGGTTGTCAAGGATTCTTTCGTACATTCTAAGGTCGTGATCACATTACACATATGTGGGTTCGTACCTAGGTAGTGAAGTGGTGTCGATCCACATTGTGTTCGCGTTCACACTACCGCAATAATCCACATCGAAAGTGAGTTATGACGTAAGTGGCACGAACCCACTTACCCGGATGTTAGAATGACCCGGAAGTGAAGCGCCGTTACCACGGAAACAAATTGAAAGTCGGCATATCCAAGATGGACGACACTGTATTTGCCGCTGTGTCGTATTTCCACACTGCATTTCGCCGTAGAAATCGCATTCGTCGATCTCGTGCAAAATTTAGATTGCGACAGATGTATGCAATATATGATTCTTTCATTGCCATCTATCAAAGGCAAATGCTACTCCGCATGATTGTTACAGCGGGACTGATTTTTGCGGCGACGATGCCGGCCGAGAGGAGTGAGTGGAGCAAAGCGTTAGGTTGGAGTTGATCCCGATCGACTCCACATATTGCGTTCACATTACAAAATTTAACCCACCTCCTCGGGTCGAAACTACCTCAATGAGGTAGTTTCGATCCACATCGTGGATGTGGAGTCGGTGTAGGGTCGAAACCACTTGTTTTGTGTTCACATCAGTGGGGGAAGTGGTTTCGACCTAGGGTCGACTCCATGTCCCTACATCAAATGTGCCTAGTGTGATCACGACCTAAGAGGGCTAGGATATGAAGAGACCTATCCTCAAGGTTTCTCCTATGTGGGGTAGTATTTCTCTTGCTGATTAGTCCCAATGCTTTACAGCCAGTAACTACTGTATGAATTGTAGGGTACTTGGCTATATGTCAAGGAAGCAGGCACCAACCTTTTCGTTTTCATTCGGGCTTCGTGAAAATCATCAATAACCTGATGGAGGCAAGTAAGAGTGGAGTGGTGCGGGAGAAAGGTGTATTGGTTAACATTAACCATGTTATGTTCATTTAGATGGCAGGAGTACTTGTAACTGAATTTTTTGTCAATTAACTTTGAAATATGACAGACAACTGATAAGGCCGACAGTTGGAATTTTCTTGTGAGAGCCCTTTAGTTTATTTGTGGGTGTGGTGCATGCTACCTTCCAATCATCAAATACCAGCTTTATTTGAGACTAGCATTAAATATACAGGTGACTTCTGTTATAACAAAGTCCTCAGGAATGGCAGTTTTCTTCCATTGTATCAAAATGTATGTTATAACTGAATTTGGGACCTGAATTTCTACTTCATTGTAACAGGAATTTGTTATAACAGTGCTCGTTATAATGTGAGTGCACTGTACTACATGAGCAGTTATATATTAATGGTATGGATATTTTAAGTTACTTACTGTCAAAATTAAGAATATCTAAATGACTATCACAATCCAGACTTTTTCAGTATTGGAGTATTTTACCATTTTGAATCTCTTGAAATTTAAATGCTTAATTACATTTTGGGTGTTTCTGAATTATTTCATGTGTATAAAAGAATTGGGTATTTGCCTACACTCATTCGTAGCATTGGCCAGGAAGTCAAGTATCAATTAAAATTCAATTGTCAAAACTATGTGTTTCATTCTCTTTTGGTTATAATTTGAAGAAAAATGTGCAATCAACTAAATTTACACATCAATGAAATAAAGATTTAGCGCTTAAAATACAGGGACATGTTTAACTCATGTCTTATGAGCTCATATTGAATTAAAGTGTAAAGCACAGGCTAATGTGAGAAAATATACAAATTATTCTTAAAACTCCTCTTCTCTGTTTATGAATTTTATGTGATCAAGATCTACAGTAGATATTAACTAACTGCTAACGTTATTGCTTTTGGTATTTAGTCAATTCACTGACATTTGGTTGCCCTCAAACTGGTTGAATCGTTACTGTATATGGAATGTGAAACTGAAACTTTTAAAAGCCAAGTAGAATTGTAGTAATGGAGCCGAGTTAATGAGGCCAACTGGCCGCACCGCACCGAAGTTCATGTTTTCAAGTAACTCGGCCGCACACTCATTGCAGGGCACCATTAGCACTCGCAGCAGAGAGCTTTAATGACTGAAAAATTATTAATCAATTTTTCAAATCTCTGTATGTGGAGTGGGGTATGATGTAATCATTATAATAATAATAATTGAATTCATTGGCAATGACTGACTAACAGCCTTTGTAAGGTTTGCTTTAGGATTTTGGTTGATTATTACATATATTATGATATGCTAAAAGTACCAGGATTACATAGTTATTAGTATTAAAAATTAAAATTATTTTGTAACTTGCCAACACCAAAAAACATGTCCATCAAAAAGTGTAAACATGTTAACACAGGGTATGATTTGAAAGAAAAAAATACCACTTGCTTTAATCAAGATCAATAAATGAAGTAAGTGTTGTGTACTCCCATACAACCCTAGAATATGACTATGTAAATATCACATTATGCTTTGTATTCAATAAAATAAAAATTAAAACTTCCAACATTATTATCTCAATGTCTATGAATTTATTCAAATGCGTTTGATCACTGTGAATCGTGTGTGTGTGTGGTGTGTGGGTGGTGGGGGGTGGTGTGTGTGTGTGGTGTGTGTGTGTGTGTGTGTGTGTGTGTGTGTGTGTGTGTGTGTGTGTGTGTGTGTGTGTGTGTGTGTGTGTGTGTGTGTGTGTGTGTGTGTGTGTGTGTGTGTGTGTGTGTGTGTGTGTGTGTGTGTGTGCGTGCATGTACATGTTTGTTTGATCCACCCCTCGGGACAGCAAAGCAAATCATCCCCTCTGAGCTACTGGAAGGAAAAAAAATAATTTTTACAATGTGATGGGATTGTCCAGAAAATTTATAACAATTGCACAAATGAACAAGTACCATACCAGAGTGTTATTCCTGATGTAATATAGTACAGCAATTTTATTCACAATTATGCACATAGGAAAGTATTGAATGGAAATTATAATCTTTTAATGCCTCCGCAACGAACTGTTGAAGTTGCCGGAGGCATTATGTTTTTGGGTTGTCCGTCCGTCCGTTACCGGTTCTCCTTACCGCGATAACTTAAGAACCCCCGATCGGATTTTGATGTAACTAAGACCAAGTTTGTGCTACGAGGCACCAATGAACTGATTAGATTTTGGAGCTGAAAGTTCAAAGGTCACCCGGCCTAAAATATCTGATATGGGCTCTTTACTGCGATTACTTGAAAACGGCTGGCGGCCATGTAACTTGGGTGAAGTATGTATTATAAAGCACCAATGAACTGATTAGATTTTGGAGCTGAAAGGTCAAAGGTCACCGGGCCTAAAATATGTCTGATTTGGGCTCGTTACCACGATAACTTGAGAATGGCCAGTCAGATTTTCATATTACTTGGGTAAAGTATGTATTATGAGGCACCAATGTACTGATTAGATTTTGGAGCTGAAAAGTCAAAGGTCACTGGGCCTAAAATATGTCTGATTTGGGCTCGTTACAGCGATAACTTGAGAACAGCCAGTCAGATTTTCATGTAACGAGGGTGAAGTATGTATTAGAGGCACCAATGAACTGATTAGATTTGGAGTTGAAAGGTCAAAGGTCACCGGGCCTTAAATATGTCTGATTTGGGCTCATTACTGTGATAACTTGAGTATGACTGGTCCGATTTTGATGTAACATGGGAGAAGTATCTAATATAGGTACCAATTCACTGATTCGATTCTTGGAGTTGAAAGGTCAGAGGTCAAAGGTCACAAGGCCTTCTGTCCTAATTGAGCTCATTGTCATGATAATTTAAGAACTGTTTATTGGATTTTACTGTAACTTGGTCAAAGGTCACATGGGCTTATTCATCTCATTGGTCTTGCTACCATGGTAACTTGAAGCTTTTCAAATTACATCAATTCGATGGAATTGCTGACTGTGGAGGCATACCCATCGACTGCGCGCAGTCGAACTGCTCTAGTTTTATAATCTGTTGTCTCTATTCCTACATATAATTGAGTTAATTTCATTTAAACAACTTTACATTCTGGATACAGTTAATTCTTTTTATTTTTCAGAAAGCAGTTAAATCTTGGAACAGTATACATGTATAATTTTTCTGTGTCCTTTTATAACAACTTGTTCAAGGTATTTCACACAAAGGTACATGTATTAAACAATACATTCACGTAGCTATTAATAAAGTATACACACACACCCACACATACACACACATTACAGATATATTAAAGGTTAGTGACATGATTGGGAACACTTGAAAATGCCTCAAGAGCCAAATGAGTTGAAATATATACCAACTATACACTAGCAGGAGTGGATCTCCCACCTGGGAGGATTTGTCTGTAATTTGTTTACTTAAGCAGAATCAAACATAAACATAGGAGTATCTTAATTTTATCCGGGGACGATAAAAATAAGCCCCATAGAGAGCCACACAGCAGGATTCCATGCTACGAGTGATATTGACATTGTTTATTTTAGAATGAGTCAACGTTTGACTACAAAATTTTCACAGGAGAATCCTTGCATAGTTTACTGGATTCTAGAGTAGTTTCAGCCCAAGTTGAGGACTATCCCCAATCATGTCATTTACCTTTAAGCTAAATAATTATTAAATCATTCCTTGGCACACAGAAATCAGGCATAATTGCCTGCCAGAAAAGAACAAATGTGCTAGAATATCCTTCAGATGGTGCCAATACTAAGGTACAAAGAAAACATAATTCTTGGCAAGAGTTCTGTAATTGTCACAGTATACACGTACATAAAATTGTTGACAAACTTTTTTTGTATCAACCTGTGGAGATATATTTTTCTGTCTTCAAAAAGTCTGGATCAGTTTGTACACTAAAGTCTTCTTCCAAGAAAGCATGGTGTAACATTAATGCAATACTGTATTGGGAAGATAAGAATTGACAAATACTGAAAAACTAAGTCAAATACATGTAGATTAAAATATGAAAAAGATTAGTATATTTGTGAATCTTCTGTATTGCTATGGTTTATAAATTCCCTGAATAAAACTGGACAATTTTGTTATAAAAAGTCGTGAAATGATTTCAGATCGTAAACACAATATTACACAAATACTGTGCTAATCTTTTTGAATGTACTAGGGGTATCTGTTGCCCTACAGTACAATTGTCATAAAATGCATGGTTTGACCAGAAGGAAAAAATCGATCCCAATCAATTTTCACAATACATAAATTGAGCGATTACAAGTGTGTTTTCAATCTAAAGCAACCTTCTTATTTGCAAATACGAACATTAGAAATTATGGCGTCATTAATGGAAATTAAATCTAAATTATGACATCATAAATGGTAATTAAATCTCAATTATTTGTACATATATCTGTAAAGCCAATTTGAATGTTCTTAAGAATGTTACATTGCTGAATATTGTGTAACTGTGTCAAATAGATTAAGGTATAAAAAGATAAGTAGATTTTGCTAATCTTGGTTTCTAAATTTCAAGAATAAAACCAGACGATCTGCAAAAATTGTATTAGATGATTTCAAATGGATACACACATAAGTATTGTGTCCATGCTTTTGAATGGACCATCGTTATTCTGTTACTTAATGAGAAAAAGACACATGCCATCATGCTTTAATACGTCACATGCAACTTTCAGTGATTAAGAAAAAGTGTAAGTTGTTTTGGCACTTGACGACGAGAATACCTCAAATCTTACGGTTTGTATTGTACTCTCCAAGAGAACTCTATTTCATTATAATCATAAGTCATCAAAAGAGCAAATTAATCTAATAAAGATTACAAGCAGAAATAGAGCAAGAGGCACCAAGGATGTACTTTCTCCGTGTACACTTGGTCTGACTCCCTTCACCCTACCGACCCCCCCCCCAAAAAAAAATAAATAAAGAGGGCAAAAATTTGTATGTGGTAAGTCTGAAGGCACAGCTTTAAGAGCCTCCCCCCCCCCTTTGAAAATATAATTTTCAGTTTTATCAAATCCCTATCTTAGATAAAGATGTTTAATTGCTGTACATGTAAGGCACAATGGAAAAACTAGAAAATGGAAATATTCTCTCTACTGCACAGTTTGGTAGTGTTAAGAAATAATGGATTCATTAACTTGAAAGACCACATTGTTACTTAAAGCCCAAGTATAGTTTTGGTCAATCAGACAACTTTTTCATCAATCATTCACAAAGTATTCTATTGTCACCCCAGACATCAGAAAACAACATCAAACCCACCAAAAAATTGTTTATAGTGACAAATTGCGATCTTTAAATTAACGGAAAACATCTAGCAGTATGTCAGACATGTTGGGGGTCCCCCGGACATGTCATATTTTGAGTAATTTCTCAAAAATGGGAGAGTTTCAGAGACAGCAATTTTCAGGACATTAATAGGTCATATAGGTCTATCTAAATAAATTGCAAAGAATTTCATTTTTTACTATTTACCAAAATTATACTTGGGTTTTTTAAAGTTCACAAAGAATGAAAATATATTACTATTAACATAATACATATTATATCCTTTGAGTTGTGTCCATGAATTCAGTCATGATGCTGTGTTTACTTGTGCCTTGTATTCTGCAATAAAAGTGGCTTCTTCTTCCAGAGTTAAATCCTCTTTCCGTTCATGTTAAATCCAGATAATCTTCTTTCTGTTAAGAAATACCATTCATTAGCTTGAAAGACCATATTTTACTTTAAAATTCACAAAGCATACCAAATTCATATAAAATATATTAACGTATGTATTTCATATTTATATCCTCTGAGTTGTTTTCATGAGTGAGTCATGATGCTGTGTTTACTCGTGCCTTGTACTCCGCGATAAAAGTGGCTTCCTCTTCCAGGGTTAAGTCTAGATAATCCTCTTCATGTTCAGGAATGTCTGGAAATAGCTCTTCAATCGCTTGCTTCTGTTCTTCAGTAAGTGGTTCATCAGGTTCTGTATGATCAAAAAAAAAATGAAAGAAAAAGCACTTTGATTCCTCCTTGCATCAACATGTACTCTTCATTGCCATACAAAGTTAGCAGTTATGTGTGTGTTTAAATTAAAAACATATCTTAAATTTATTTCAGATGTTTTATCACTATATGGCAGAAACAACGGACATCAGTTTGTGCTATATCTTCCATAATGTACATTTATTTGGAAGACTACATGCTTTGAATTTTTCAATCACTGAAACTGTGGACCACTTCCTGAGGAGGAGGGGAGAAGGATTTAGGTGAGGAGGAATGGTATGAGGAGGACGGGAGGAGTGGGAAGAGTGGAAGGAGGAGGGGAAGAGGGAGGAGTGGTAGCTGGAGGAGAAGAGGAGGAGGAGGAGGAGAGATGGAGGAGAGATGGAGGAGGAGGGGAAGAGGTGGTAGAGGGGAGAAGGGGATGGAGGAGGAAGGGGAGCGAGGAAGAAGGGGGGAAGAAGGGAGGGAGGGGATGACGGAGGAGGTGAGGGAGGAGGAGGAAAAGAGGAGGAGGAAGGGAGGAGGAGGAGGAGGTGAGTAAGTGGGGAGGAGGATCGAGGAAGGGAGGAGTGGTAGGAAGAGGAGAAGTGTGGGAAGAATGGGAAGAGGAAGGGAGGAGTGGTAGGAGGAGAAGATAGGGAGAAGGGGAGGAGGGGGAGGAGGTGGTGGAGGGGAAAAGGGAAAGGAAGAGGAGGAAGGAGGGGAGGAGGAGGTGAGCGAGGAGGAAAGGGAGGAGGAGGAGGAGGTGAGGGAAGAGGAAGTGGGGAGGTGATCAAGGAGGGGAGGAGGAATGGAGGAGTGGTAGGAAGAGGAGGAGAAGAGTGGGAGAAGGGGAGGAGTGGTAGGAAGAGGAGGAGGAGAAGAGCAGGAGGGGAGGAGTGAAGAGAGTGGGAGGAGGAGGGGAGTAGGAGGAGAGGAGGGGTAATGAGAAAGAAGAAGAAGAGGTATATATATGGAGGGGACTGCTGTACTATATGTGGAAATAAATATTAACTCAAACCTGATATTTCAATATCAAACATCTCTTTTAGCATAGTTAATTTGTACTTACTTGATGAACTTGATCCAGCAGCATTTGATATTTTTGGAAGAGCTGGTAAGACCCCTCCTCCAGCTACTAGTACCTGTACAGCCTTCTCTATGATGCCTTTATAGCGACGAAGGGCTTCCCTGGCAACCTCCATGGGGAATCCCAACTCTGTGACCTGCATGTTTATGTAGATAAATAGATAGTTAATACATGTATTTTACCCAACACCATGATAGCCTTTAAATCAGTATAGTAACACAAAAAAATACAAACTAGGTGATGTGCATATAAGATACATAAGTTTGAGATTTGCTCACACATTGCTTGTTCAATATCACAGCTATTAAATGCCAAATGTAAACGTTTCTCAAATGTTACAATCCGGGGGGGGGGGGGGGGCGACTTAGTATAATTGTGTGATACGTATGTGCCGCGGTTGAGATCCCCATTTTCAGCCCAAATTTCCATTCCAGAGCATCTCAATTTCAGAATTAAGTCACAGAAAAATTTTGATTTTTCGAGTTCCAGAGACCCCCAAATTTTTCGCTTGGCCGCGCCTTTTGTGGCGCGGCCGAGCCAGAGCATTGCCTTTTCAGCACGGCGCGCCGTTGGCGCGCCGGAACTTCGCCGCTGTGCAGTTCCAGAGCATAGCATTTTGAGGTTTTCTGAAGCCTTAGCTCCAGTTCCAGAGACCCCCATTTTTTCGCTCAAGCCCGTTCCAGAGCCCCCGATTTTCGATTTCGGTGCAGCACATAGGTATCACTTTGTAAGTCGAGTGACCCCCCCCCCCCCCCCCCCGGTTTACCAATTTTATTATTTTTTTTTTCATTATTTCTTTATTTTTAGATTTTGTTACTTTATATGGGCTTCTTCAAGATGGGTCACATACACAATGAGGTTTTGTATACTAGCTAGCTACCCATCAAAATTATGCCTATCAGTCTCGTCGCAGACCTTCAAGTCAATTTGGTTTCAAGCAGATTACAACACAAGGCTTGTTCTTTTACCTCACTGAAGATAATTATATGTATAGCGGGGAGGTATCACTACTAAGTTGAGACTATGAATATTTTGTCTACATTTGTAATTCACTGGACTGAAATTTTATATCTTTTAGTAATTGTAATTTTTGGAATGAAAAAGAAAAATGCTTTATTTAACCATCTACATTCAAGAATATCAGATCCTCACATTACAGGAATGCTGTAGCAAAATTGTAGGTTATGTTTTATATATGGCTCTTGAGCTCCTATATGCACAAATGGTCACCATAACTATACCTGAGCAAGCATCTCGTCTGTGATTGGCCCATCCCACGTTGGGTCTGCTCCACTATCCTGTAGGGATAACAGCCCTGGATTTTCCTGGATAACTTGGAGGGCAGCATGCAGATCATTATTGGTCTGCTTCAAGGCAGCTTCTACGGTGCCTTTCGGAAATCCCATACTCAGCATCTGTTCATACAAGTCGAGTTTGACCCTGTACAGTGAAAAAAATGTACATAAAATTGTTGGAATTTGCAAATTTTGTTATTTCTTTTACCTTCGTGATTTTGTGGGCAGCAGCACGAAGAATCTTAGGAGGAGCAATTTCCATTGGGCCGGCATTTTTTTTTTTTTACCTAGCCAAACAGCATCCAACAATTGCTTACGCAGGGGCAGGGGGCTGACAATGATGAAAAACATTTTTACCTGCCAAGTTATTTTGTTTATCTGGCCAAACAGCTTCCGACAAGACAAATGAAATACAACATGAGGCAAAATTTTCGGAAAACAGTAAAATCCCCCTTATTTTGATCATTATGAAACCATAGAAGGTGGTCCCTTTCTCTGCCCCCTCTGTGGCACCGCCCCTGGTGGAAAGGGAAATATAAGTTATATACTTGTTCCTTATACCAATGTCGCTCATTTCTTTGACAATCTAAAATGCACTCTGCAATACATACTATTCTTCTTCCTAGACCTAGGACACCTGTGTTAACCTTCTCAATACCACACTCGGACTACCACACACAAAATCAATGGATTGTTGTTGCAAAGGTACTTAGAGAGTCAAACCAATGTGTACAATGGAAGTGTAGGAAACCCAAGATGAAATCACGGTTCACACCTGTACAGTCCTCCCCACCCTGTTAATGAAAAAAAAAACATATTCATTTGAAATTTTAGTCATAAAAACACACAAAGAAAGTGAAAATTTCCACTAATTTTTTTTTCATCCTTGATTTGGCCAAGAAAGTAGGCATTAACTTGACCCCCCCCCCCCAAAAAAAAATGCTGTGTGGAGCCAGGATTTGGAAAAACGGGGTAGATACTGTAATTGTCACGTCTTTTCATACCAAAGTGACATATAGATAGATATACATATATAGTTATGTGTTATATGTTTACTGCGAATGAATATATCACGTGTGGGCGTCGACATCATCCGCTCGATGCATATTCGGATCAGTATGTATGTAGGTATAATACTAGGCTTGACCTTTCACGCTGAAATTAACATGATACACTGTATTCCGGCCCGAGCCGGGGTGGTGGGGTGGGGGCTATGCCATTACAGGTTGTACACCATGCAACCGTGTATGGACTTTCAAAAAATGGACGTAAACACGTAATTGAAAGTCGATCTCGATACCCCTAAAAGTAATGTACATTTATCGGTGCGATCTCAAGAAGATACCACTTTTGAAGTAAAGCCTCCTGGTTAAAAGTATAGCCTTTTTGTCCCGTTTTGATACCCTTTCGATGTAACGCGCGTGACATCGTCCGACCGGTTGAAAAACAACTTTTTACGCGTTTTTCACGGGCGCATCGGTGTACCAGAGTTGTAATGGCATGCCCCCCTTGAGGACAATGGTTTATACAGGCTTTCCTAAAGATTAAATCTAGGAAGGGCAAGGAAAGAGGAAGAGAAGAAGAAGCAGAATAAAGATACAGAAGTATGAAAATAGAGAAAAAGAACAATAATGATGATGGATGATGATGATGAAAGAAGATGATGATGATAGATGATGACGGGGGCAAAATCCATTTTTAAATATAGGGGACATCACAATGCAGGGACTCTGTTTTTTTACGCTGCCAAATTACTAGCCAACAACTTCTGACAGAAGCAGGGTAGGGGGCTGACATGCGACAGCAAACCATTTTTATGTTTGCCGTGCCCAAAATTTTTTTACCAGCATATTTACTAGCCCGAACAATTCCTGACAGTCGGATGCAGGGCGACGGACGACCAACAATATTTTTGGCCCCGCCAAATTTTGTTACCTGCCAAATGTCTAGCCATAACACAATCACAGTACTTAATGCACACATGTAAATTATGGGGTGGGGGATATTATGATAGTGTGCCCCCACCTGTCAA
>JZLH01S0099603.1:31090-44654 GCA_001188425.1 Eucidaris tribuloides
GGTGATCCCACCTCGAAGCTATAGAAAGTTATTGGGTGTACACACAATTGTTGACGACTACGCCGACGCCGACACCGGAAATAGTGATACCTATGTCTCGCTCCGCTACGCAGGCGAGACAATAAATTATAAATGAATAAATAAATAAATACATACGGGTACAAGGGGACATATTCCTGGTCCACATAACAACATGAAACATACAAAGTTGCCACCTTGGGCTTCGAGAGAGGGTGGAAGGGGTACAAAATGTCAAAGGACCTGGTTACCTGGTTATATCCATGGGTATTCAAATAAACAAGGGCTATTGTGTCAGAATTCATGAAACCATGATCTTATCTAGACAGTGATTGTAATGTCCAATGCATGAAATGTCCTACCCCATTAAATGAGTAATGTACAGTGCACTCTCGTCGTAAAGAAGTCCTTGGGACCCATGAAATTGTTTCTTTATAATGAAATTTGTTTACATCAGGGTTGCAAAAACAATAGAATTCAAAGGAAATCCAAGATATGGGACCAGAGATTTTACTTCTTTATAATGAAATTTTGTTATATCAGTGTCCTTTATAACGAGAGTGCACTGTACAAGATATAAAATGGTACATAACACAATTCATAGTCCAGCATTTTGAAAGTTAAACTGTGAAGTAAACAATGCGAGGTGAAAATTCAAGAACAAAGCTTGTAACAGATGAAATTCTTTTCAATTCATAGAGAAGACTTTTAGATAGATGAATTGATAAAATCATACTCATAAAATGCATAGATTGATAATTAGATCAAAGAATGAATAATTACAGATTCTGAAATGGATAAAGCAAAAACATAAAAAAACTTAAAATCAAAAAAATGAATAAGATATCGATAAAAATAAATTGATTAAAAATGAATAAAATAAACCAATGAATAATACAGGTACAGGAAAAGTTCTGGAAGTTATGGTAATATTACACAATATAAACAGATAAAAGAAATAGAAAGAAAGAAATACTGTATATACACAGATAAAAAAAAATAGAATCAACAAATCAATAAATAGAGATAGATAAACAGAAAGAAAGATAGAAAGATCGATAGATAGATAGATAGATAGATAGATAGATAGATAGATAGATAGATAGATAATTAGATATAAGTGCAACTGATTGAGTGTCTCCGAAGGTGTTCTTATCAGTTACACATTAATTAACTGTTTGATGTGAGGATTATTGTTCGGGGCCATCACCCCATAATAATTCAACTTTATATTGTGTTATCCGAAGTTTTGGTCACATGAATATCACTGAAACTCCCGCAGTATGAGAAAAATTGTCTCCAATGAACTCTAAATTCGCATAATACGATCGCGAGGCCGTTGCTACGACCTATAACATTCATCCAATCAGAATTCCGATGTTTGATGATCGATATGTTATGTAATTATAAATTCATCATTACAATCGATTACGTGGGACTGCACATCGACAACGCAAAACGAGCAAACACCCGATATCAGACGGGGATAAAAAATTATGCCATTAGTAAAGCATGTTGAAAAACAAGAGGACAATTGTGAAGTTTTATTACACAACGAATTCATGCGCGTTGTATATGAAGTACATGTCTTCAAATTTGATTCAAATAGAAAGTATGACCAAGAAAAAAATTACACATTATTGTAAATCGTTCCATAAAAACGACTAATTTACGTCTAGCATCGATTTACGCAGGCGCGCAACACAAATGACCCCGGATGCATTTACAATCGGATTTTATCCGGATGCGTCGCGTAACCGCGTTTCACCATATTCGGTGTTATCCGTTTTAAATTTATCGTCATTTTTCACCTTTTTGCGACCTCGCTCAACGTTATAAACTCATGCACAATGAATTTCCAGGTAATAGAAGAAATCAATGATCCAGTTGCTGTTTATAACCCCAAGAAACAGTACTCCCGCCGCTCGGATGTTTGGCCGTTCATGGAGCGAGAGCCCGTGACTGGTCAAGTCAAATGCAAGCTATGCGGTTATCATCTCACTTCCTCTTCAAGGAGCGGGACTTCCAACTTGCGAAATCATCTCATTAATCGTCATGCCGACCAATATCGGCCTGCTAGAATTCCAGATCGTCTGCGAAGTAAATATGCCGGTACAGAGAGTTCTTCAGATACTGGTTTTGTCCAAGATGCAAGCGTATCCGATGGCGGAAAAGTGCAATCTTCTGCCGAGACTGCAGTCGCTGCCAACACACTACACGCAGTGGCAGACACCGCCGCAGCTGCCGGGGGCGCGTGGATGCGGGGACCGCTGCCTGCCAAACCTGCTCAGAACATTGACATTGTTGTCATAACGTCAGATCAAGATGTACCACTCAAGCAAAATCAAGACAAGACTGCGAAGAAGCGGAAAGGATCAAATCAGCAGATATCATCCTCAAATGCCGGGTCGAAAACATACAGTGCAACTAACGCCAAGAGGAAGTTTTGTTCTGTTCAGCGTTCAAGCATCATCACAAATTTTATTTTTCGAATGTTGGTCGAAGACATGCAACCAGTGAGCGTACTTGATGGGCCAGGTTTCCGTGGACTTATCACTTGTATGGAACCAGGTTATGTCATACCACCCAAGGTGTGTATGGTTAAGATAATTTGTCTGGGTGTCCTTGTCACACAGGGTAAGGTTGGCCGGTATTACTGGGTGGTAAATTTACTGATACTGGGTTAAAAATGGGAAATACTGAGAAATACAATAAAAAAAGTTATTTCTTGAAGGATAATAGCTAAAAAATGTAGATGTTGTGCATTAAAGGGGAATGAAACCCATCTTGCTGAATTCAGAGGGTACAGAACAATACAAGATGGAAAATGGTGAAAGTTTGAGCAAATTTGGTTGAACGGTTCAAGAGTCAAGATTGTTCAAAGTTTATTTTATCCTTGTTAGTTATGGAGGATCCTTGAATTGGCACCTCTACCCAGCACTGTCAGATGAAAAGTGTGGAAACTCCCATTGATTTGTACACAAATTCGAACTAATTGCAGGTTTCTGAATCGAAACAGTATCCTAAAATTCTTCAGAAAAAAAACATTTAGAATCATTTGCTCAGACCAGAACTGCATCAACAAGTAAGAACACAATCAAATATTGAAAAAAAAGTAAGGGAAATGTGACAAAACCATGAGAGCCCACACTCAACTGAAACTGTAAGCGCCAATAACACCCCCGAACAAGGACAATAAACGGACAACAGAACCTCTTCGAACCGTTCAATCCACATTTGTCAGAACTTCCACTAATTCCTCTGCTATGTCGGAAGTCTGAAGTGTGCTGGTTTCATATCCAACTTAATGATTCAACCACAACCACAATAACTGATGCGGGAACAAAAAAAAAAAAAAAAAAAAAATAGTCGTTGGACTTCATCTGATCTGGTGACAAATTTCTACATGTACAGTACATTGGCCAAATCTCACAAAGTAGGAACATCCAAAACTCGCCACGCGCCTGCTTTCATTAGACACTTTTTCCAAATCATTAAGTTTGAAATACAGTAAGTGAATGCTCCCATAGAAATCCAGAACATAAATGCATGACCCCATCTCGACAACTTCTAGATTTGCCCGAGAGAGGGCCGCACCCACCAAACAGCCACATTCACAGTGTAAACGCTCTGTAATGAGGCCCCTACAGTCTAAATACGTATAGTACAGTATGTAAAAACACGAAAGAAGTGATACATGACAGAATATGAAAGCTTTATCTGAATTTATCAGTTCAAGGGGATGTGACATTGGAAGAGTCGAAATGAAGAGTATTACCTTCACTAGGTTGAACTTGTACCACTTCAATATCATAGCATAGAAGCCACATATCCCCATATTTCCCAGGTACTGTCCAATATTTCTTGTATCCACCATCTCACCGGGCAAGCTTGGGTTGTGCAGTTCTTATAAATATAAGGCAAAATTTATTTCGAACAGATACGACATATTCAGCTTCTATAAACTCCACATCACTTCGGTTCAGCGCAAAACATTTGGTCAAAACTAGATCAAAACAGTTGTTTTCGAATACAAAAATTCTAATTTTTTAGGCGCCGATATTTGAGAACACCTTTCACACATAATGATACATACCAACGAGGAATACAGGAAGAGGTTAAGTCGGGTAAAGCATCTATTGCATGCTATATTCCGTTGCTTGAGGGTGAGGTATATTCCAGTATGTCCCACCTGGGCAGGAAATACAGGTACAGTAGTTCCCGGAAATGTCAACTCCTGTCGCAAAGGAACATGGAAAATTTGCGCAGTCGCAAATATTTTGTAGAGTCAAAAGGACAACACAAAGCAATGAACTTGTCCCAAAATGCTGTTTCAGAATTATTAGAATCCCATTATATTCTAAACTTGATGAATAGTCTGAAAGACAAACACAAATAATGTCATAGACTAGTCAAGGAAATACACTAAGAAATCTGTTATAAAACATACATTTAATGCTCCCAACGAAGTTGCCGGAGCATCGATGTTTTCGGGTGTCCGCCGTCGACGTCATGCCCGTCCGTTCCGTCCGTCTTGTCCGCTCCGTATTTCCGTCGTCCGTTCCGTGTCCGTCCGCCGTACCGGATCTCGTCTGCGATAACTGAGAACCCCGATCGATTTATGTAACTAGACGCAAATGTACTAATGAGCCACCAATGAACGATTAGAGTTGGAGCTGAAAGGTCACAGTCAAAAGGTCCCCGGCTTAAACGAGGTCTGATTTGGCTCGTTACCCCGCGCGATAACTTTGAACTGCTATCGTATTGTCAGTAACTGGGAAGTAGTATATCGGCAGCCAATGAACTGATTAGATTTATGGGACGAAAGGTCAAAGCGCAAAGTCACCCGGGGCATAAAATATGTCTGATTGGCTCGTAACCCCGCGATAACTATGAGAAGCGCCAATTGAATTCATGTAACTTGGTGAAGTAGTATATAGCACCAATGAACGATAGATTTTGGAGTTCAAAGGTCAAAGGTCAAAGGTCACCGGCCACAAAACTGATTCGGCTCGTTACGCGATAATTGCAGGCTGGTCGGATGTCAATTAACTTAGTGAAGTATGTATTATAAGGCCACCAAATAACTGATCTAGATTGGCACGCTAAAGGTCAACGCAAAAGTCATCGGGCCTAAACTATTCGATTTTGGGCCGTTACGCGATAACTTGAGAACGCCATTATTTCTTGGAACTGGTGAAGTATGTATTAGAGCCACCATGACCTGATTAGATTGGGAGTTCAAGGTCAAAAGGCAACAGGTCACCGGCCTAAAATATGTCTATTTGGGCCGTTCACTGCTATAGATTGAGAGGCAGTCCTTTTCGGATGTCAGCTAACTTGGGTGAAGTATATATAAGCCCATAAATAAACTGATTAGATTTGGACCTGGAAAGGTCCAAAGGTCCAAAGGTCAGCCTGGCCTAAATATATCTGATTGGTCTCGTTACAGCGATAATTAAGAAACGGCATTGGATTTCAGAAACTGAGGTGAATATTATTATGAGGCCCCATGAAACACTGATTAGATTTTGGAGCTGAAGGCAAAGGTCAAAGGTCACCGGCCAAAATATGTCCTGATTTGGGCCGTTACCCGGCGACTAACTGAGAACCGGCCAGTTGAATGCATGGAAACTTGGTAAGTATGTATTATGAGGCACCAATGAACTGATTAAGTTTGGAGCTGAAAGGGTCAAAGGTCAAAGGTCACCGGCTAAAATATGTCGGATGGGCCGTTACCGGCGATAACCTTGAGAACGGCAGTTTTGATTGTCATGTAACTTGGGTGAAGTATGTATATGAGGCCCAATGAACTGAGTAGATTTTGAGTTGACAGTGCCAAGGTCGAAGCACAAGGCTCCCATACTTTGTGTCTTACCACGATACATAAGAGAACAGCTTATCGAATGATGTAATTGGGTGAATATATTATGGGGCATAAAATGGAAATTTCAGAGTTGAACGGTCAAAGTTACGATGCCCCCGTACATTCAAATTGAATTGGACGGGGATGCGAGCCATCCCCGCATCGGCTCGCGCAGCGAATGCTCTAGTTGTTAATTAAAATTTACACATAGGCAATCCGTGCTTAGTTACGTTACACTTTATGACAAATTTTACTCAACATTTGGCTCTTACATGATAGCTGTGATATTATTTTCGTTTTGGTACTGTCAGTCTCTAGACTGCAACCACTTTACAACATCAGCAAAATCATGAGACAATGCTTAGTGGGCTACAACAAGAACTTTAATTAGTTAGTTACGTACATTAAAAAGGACATCGAAAAAAAGACATCTTTGTCTACAAGTTGTCAACGTTTCAACTGAAACAAACTGTGGGTACAGCTATCTGGTGTCTTGATAAGTATGATATATTAAATATGATAAGACTTCATTTTTAACACAAAATCAAAAACATGGTAGTTACTACGTAGTTACGTACATTTTGTCATCCACAATAACAAATTGCGTTGATTCATGATTTTCAGATTTATATGCAATGGGGCGCTTTTATACTCAGAACAAATAAGAAGAGCGTTGGCATAGAAGACAACGCAAAGACAGATAATCTCTAGAAAACCATATTAGTCACACTAGCGCCACATGGTATTCATGATGTAGATCAGCCTAGAGGCCGTTAAGATGTAAAATTTAGAGGAAATAGGTCCCCCATTGTCTTCAGGATCACACCCATTCAAACATAACAATGAATATATCGAGAAGAGCAATTTTATGATGTGTGATTGTCGCAATAATTCACGGAATTGCCCACATTATAGACTTCGTTTACTTCGGGGCTCGTAACAATGACTTTTGCATAGTTCACAGGGACTTGATCATGTCCCAACCATTTTTGTTAACACGTAATCAAAATTGCTTACTTAAAGGTAGTCGACATGATTGGAACTGATTGAAAATGCTCCAAACGCAAACATTAAATAACACCAATATACATACAGAGTGACCTCCCACCGGGAGCATTTGTTGTATTGTTACTTACGGCAGAAACAAAGCAAAACACATAGGAGTACTTATTTTTACCAGGGATGATAAAAATACAGCCCCATAGAGAGCCACACAGCGGTTTCCGTCTACGAGTGATTTGACAATTGTTATTAGAATGAGTCAACGTTTGACCCAAGATTTGTTCACAGGAGAATCATGAGGTTTACTTGATCAGAGTAGTCAGCCAATGAGGACTACCCCCAATCATGTCATTTACCGTAACATATAAGTGAAATTTATTAATTTTGATATTGGTGTAAAATGCACCAAGTCATAGGTCGCTAAAGATGTCTATTTTGAGTTTTTGACCAGACAAGTGACTACCCTGCAAGGTACATGTAACATGTACATGTCCAGTAGTGGGGCACTGCAGAGACATAAGCATGGACTATGTAGTTCATCTCAGTTTACTTCATTTATTACTGAAATTTATTTACTTTATTTGGTTGTTTTACTTTATGAATAGCCATGAATTTATCCAGACTCAACACTAACGTCAAAATAAACAAGGATGGGTAAACTCCCACTTAGAAATTATAATGTAAGGAGTGACGGCGGTGACACAGTGACAACTAGGGCTGCGCCGATGTTGATATATATCGAAATCAGAACGCATGTTGAAAAAATACGAATGTATACACGAAAGATCTCATGGCAATCCGTCATATGACAAATCACAAATACATGAAGTTCCATCTCGACCATATTACATTTTAATGTTTGAATGGTCTAATAGAGAATTAAATGGGGACATCATCTCTACTCTAAATGTGACGTCTCAACAGCACACAGGAGACACAAACCAATACATGAAATACACATGTGGAAGCTAAGTGTGATAAAGCTCATTTGTTTTTATGAAAAATATCATTATGCAGTTTTTTCCATGCCAATAGCCCCTCTCTCATTGTGAAAGTAAAAAGCCCACAATGCATCAAATCTGAAAAGACAGATAACGCCAAATTGTGTGGATGGACAAAAGTAACGTAACTAACCGTAACGTAACTAACCCATGTTTTGATGTGACTAAAATGAACAGATTTATCCAATAAGTAATATCAAATGACTATCAAAGCTTCCAGAAATACATGAAAGACCACATCCTTCGTTGAAAACAGGTGGAGAAACTAGGACAAAAACCTGTCATTTTCGCATGTCTTTACGTACCGGTAACTAACCGTAATTTAATCTCTTGTTATACCCACGACATGTCCATGCATTGCTTGATGTTGTGAAGTAGGTACCAGTCTACAATGACGAGTACCGAAAGCAGAAAATAAATCGAAAACTAATTCGCATAAAGACAAATGTTAGTAAAGTTGTCAAAAGGGTAACGGATCACGGAATTGCCCATAATTATTCGAAAATATCGCCAGAGCACGATATGACCCAAAATCCGATCGATTATGAAAACCTAATGGGGTAAATGCGATGCACATGCAGTGAGAGGGACCACGAAGAATCCCATAACTCTGCGCACGAAGATAAAGCAGCGGAAGGAGAGTAACAAAGAGACCATCCATCCAGTCATGCTGTCAGCATCAAACTTGTGGAGTGGGAGCAGTAGTGCTTAGTATTTTGCGCTACAACTCTGTCAACACACCTGCAACCAAATGCCATACAAAACAGATGAAACGTGACCACAAATACCAATCTATTACAAATGCAAGAGGGTCTACAGAAAGCAACATGGTTGACACATTTGATAACAGCCTAAAGAGGACTGTCAATCTAAGTTAAAATAGAGTTTATGCTCATGCACAAATCTGGTTCAACCAGGCAATAAATCGTGTTATTGACGATGATTTTTGCCACGATAACGAATGAGTTTAATTAAGACATCAAATTTGCCCCCTAGTGACCACCCTCCCTTTATACTGAATTTCAGGTAAGACTACATGATCTTGTGTTACTGAATATATGCTTTAAAAATCCCTGAAAGGCTCCAGTTTGATAACGGCTGAACTTAAAAACTTAAAATGTCTGGGGAAGGGGGGGTGGGGGAACCAATATTCACTTAGTAATATCTTAGGATATCTGCTTAAAACTAGGACAGTGATTTCACGCTAGGCTTGGTAGGCAGAAAAAGAGAAGATTTCCAGAAATGACCATGTTCATGGACAAGCAGTTATTCAAATGGAAAATGACTCGGAAAGTGGAAACTCTTGTTTCAGCACATTCACTTTTGATAGAGCAAAACATGAAATTATACACAGAATAGAAAAGGTTGACCAAAAAAAAAACCCACATAAATGGTAAAAATAATGTAGCAGATGTCTCTAGATTAAACAGAATGTCACTTTCCATATACGTCCCGCGTTCCACAGTTGAAAAGTTCGTTCATCCATTCTCACCAATTGATCTGATGTTTCATATGATAGGCTAGTGGGGGATTTAAAATCACACAGAATCGTGAAATTCATTATATAAATATTATGCAAATATGTGAGAATCACAAAACAAATGCCTTCTCTCCTTCATCTCGACCGATTTTGATTTGATGCTTTATTGGTAGCGCTGAGTTATGCACACATTAAACTTCACAGAATTTTGTAAACTATACTCATTAATAATATGGTACTAGCAATTGAGCCAAAAAGACACAAAAATGGCTTCTTCCCACATTCTCTTGACGCGATGTCATTCTGTTGTTTGATCGATAGGGCAGGTGGGCTTCAAGACTTCGAACACAAAATCTGAAATTAATCAATATGCAAATTTAAAATTATCAATAGCAAATTAGCAAAATTTTTGAAATCACAAAAAATGCTGCTTCATCCTTCATTCACCGATTGGATTGTATTGCTTATGGTAGGGCGAGTAGCCATTAAACTCGACAAGAATTGAAATATGGCCCATTAATTAATTAGGGTAATTTATGCATGTTCTTCAAAAAAAATTGCTTCTCCCTAATTTCTCGACACGAGCATTCTGTTGATCGATAGGGCGAGGTGGGGCTCAAGACTCTACAACAAAATTTTGAACATTAATCAATATGGAAATGTAAAATTATCATAATTAATGCGGCAAATTATCAAAATCAAACAAATAAATCACAAAAAAAAAATGCTCTTCGCATTCATATCCAACAATTTGATTTAGTTTTGCGTTATCTGGTGTAGAGCTAAGCTTGGTCACTATAAACTCTACCCAGATTTTAACCTGTGCCCATAATTAATATGTTACATTATGCAGAGTTCCCCAAAATAACAGAAATTGCTCTCCTGCTTTCTTGACACAAATTTTCATTCGCAGTTTTTATAATGATAGCCCGGTGGGAGCTTCACAAACTTGTACACAAATCAAAATTCTTAATTATGCATTTATGCAAATCAAATCACAATAAATCACAACAAATGTTTCCAAAATAAGCGCTGCATTATGTAATCATTATGTAAAGTAAATGCTCTTCTCCATCCATTCTGAATAGTTGATTATTGGCTTTATTTATATCATGTCCTCCGGGACAGTCAAATATTATTTTAACCGTAGCAGACATTGTAATAAAAGGGTACCACATTGAAATTGGATATACTTGAGTGCCGAGATGCCGGATAGCGCTACGTCATTGACTTTTCTAGTCTAGCAAGTGAGGCAAATTCTAGAATGTGAACATGGATTGTTTCTTGAACATGGAAAATCACTGATCCTACTTAGGACACTTACAAATCACAATAGTAATTCTGATTATCTGAAAATTTCCATGCTTGCGTTTCTTTGAGATTTGTTATCAATTTGGTTATTAAACAGTACATTGAAATCTCTTTCATGAGAAATTCTCAATAATACTGAAATACTGTGCAAACAGCTATTGTCTTGTAAATGTGGTGCTTATACAACCATGCTCCTGGTCAAAAAACAGTGAAATACTTATGTAAAGTAATTGTGGTGTACCAAGCCCTTAACTACAATGATTATATCTTCAGTAAACTAAGTGAAGAAAACAGATCAGCGATATCCTGATGTACATACCAACAATTAAAAAGTCTTGCGTCTTCAACCTCAGCTCTTACTGCAAGTATTGTTAACCTTTTTGACACAACACTAAATCAAGTTGACAAGATCAGACTTATTGAAGATGATGACAGAAATTGCAGCTGATAAAAATTCATACTCATGGCATTTGTGTTAAATGTTATTGTACATATTTTCAACATTCTCACACAACGCTGCGACAAAACTAAATTGGCACCATCCACATTGATAACTTGTAATTTAATTCTATTAGATTACCAGGGAACCATGAAGCCCGGTTTTCCCTCAGACTGAAAGAGGAGGAAGAAACAGAGACAAGACTAAACAGCCTCAAGCGCCACACATGGCCTGACCTGTGGAACTTTGGACCGTACCCAGAGCCAGAATGTACCTCCCGGCTGACGCACTCACCACATTACGGAGAGCTGGGACCGAGAAACCTGGGCCTTGGAACAAGTACAGGATGAGCCACTAGACCGGGGGGTGGCACAGAGCCCTCTATCCCAGGTTGTGTTTTTTTAAAGGGGGGGGGGTCATAGGGCCTGTATCCGCAGGGTTTGTTTTGTTAAGGGGGAGGCGCGGGTGTTGTACAGAGCCCTGTACCAGGTGTTATTCCCCAGTATTGTAATCAAAGTTAACTGATGATTCAAATTGGGTGTTCCCTTCTTGGTGGAATTAATGAGGCTATTCATAAAGTTAATGGTAAATACATTTAGAATAGAAATTCAAATTATACATAGTTGGGATAAGTCAGAAACCGCAGGGCCAACAGGGCTACTTGGATTTGTGAGCAAATCATTGTGAAAAGGTATGCATGAAATTGTAAAATGCGCTATTCTGTGTATCATTATTCGTAACAATGCAATTTATGCCTCCGCAACGAAGTTGGCCCGGCCTCCCCCCGCGCCCCGCCCCCGGAGGCTATCAATGTTTGGGTTGCGCCTGCTCCGTCCTTCCATCCCGTCGTCCTCCATCCTCGCCGCGTACCGGACCGTTCCCCTGTACCGGGACGCATAACGGAAACCCCGATCGGGACTTTTGATCGTACTAAGGACCAAGTATGTACTATGAGCCACCAGGAACCGATTAATTTGGAGCTGAAAGGTCAAAGGCAACGGTCACCGGCCTGAATATGCCTGATGGGCTCGTTACCGGACGCGATTACTGAGAGCGGTCTTGGTCGGAGTTGTCATCGTAACTTGGGGTGAAGTATGTATAAGAGCACCAAGAACTGAATTAGATTTGGACTGAAAGTAAAGTCACCAGGCCTAAAATAATGTCCCTGATATGGCTCGTACCACGCGAAAACTGTGAACAGCCGTCGATTTTGATGTTAACTTGGTAAAGATATATAGGGAAGCAACAGTGAAATGATTGAGTTGGGGTTGAAAGATCACGCAAAGGCAAAGGTCACCGGGCCTAAAAATATTTCTGATTTGGCCGTTACCCGCGAAAACTTGTGAACAGGCCGGCGGATTTGAGTAACTATGGGTGAAGTATGTATATGGAAAGCAACCAATGAACTGATTGAATTTGGGTTGGAAAGACAAGTCAAAAGTCACCGGGCCAAATATGTTGACTTGGGCCGTTACTGCGATAACTTGAGAATGCCAGTTGGCTTTGATGAACTTAGGTGAATATGTCTTATGACAACAATCAACGATAAGATTTGGATCTGAAAGGTCAAGTCAAAGCGTCGCCAGGGCCTAAATATGTCTGATTTCGGGTTCGTTACTCGCGATAATTGTGATGGCCATCAGATTTTGTGTAAACTGGGTGAAGTAGTATATGAAGCAAATAGTGAAACGATTAGAATTTGGGGTGAAAGGCTCAAAGGTCAGCCGACCTAATTTATATGACTGGGCTCGTTACGCGATAACTTGTGAATGGCTCGCTCGATTTTGTGTAACTTGGCGAAGTATGTAGATGATGCAACAATGGAACTGATTAGATTTGGGTTGAAGGTCAAAGGTCAACAGGGCCTAAAACATGTGCGATTTCGGCCATATCACAATATACTTAAAAAGGCATTTGGATTTGAAATGTAAGCTTGGTGAAGTAATGTATTGTATGGCAACCAATGAAACTGATAGATTGAGTTGAAAGGTCAAAGGTCACGAGGCCCTCGATGGATATCATGATTTGGGCTCTATTACCATGTACTTAAGAATGGCTGGCTGATTTGATGTTACTATGGGTTGAAGTAATGTATATAAGTACCAAGAAACATCAGATTCAGGTTAAAAGCTTAAAGGTCGAAAGGCACATAGGCTCCATATTAGTCTACGAACGATAACAGAAAGAACGGCTTATCAGAATTGATGTTGCTGGGTGAAGAAGTTTACTAAGGTACAATGAATTTATCATATGGGCGTTTTAAGGATAAAAGGTAAAGGCACGTGGACCCATAGTTAATACTTTACCACGAGACATTGAAAGCTTATTCGTTATTAGTGTGATGTAATGTTGTGAAGTATGTAATGTATTAGGGCATAAATGTAAAATTTCAGAGGTGAATCGTCAAAGATTACGATGCCCGCACAGGCAGAAGTTGGTGTGGTTGG
>JZLH01S0099628.1:23966-36653 GCA_001188425.1 Eucidaris tribuloides
TTTTATGACGATCTTCTGAGCTGTCAGAGTATAGCTTAAGCTTGACGACGTAATTGTTGTGATTAAACGATATTTACATCGCGCGTGATGCGGCTATTGGCGGTCGAAACGTACGGCATCGGCCAGCATTACAGGCACCGGGTCTGGTGGGCCCTGCCTTACTGCACCGTATACATCCTCTTCTCGAGGCAACGGCCTCATGCTGATTAATGGCTGAATCAATGGTACGTCGGAACTCCCTAAACTCCTCCCCCGGCCCACGGCCGCAGCGCAAGTCAACATGCATCCTCGACAAAACTCTTCTTCTCCAATGTCTCATCGTCTTCCCACTCGCTACTCGTTGCCGCGTCCCAACTACTAGCTATCGCTCCGCGTCTTCCTCTGTTTGTTTCCCTTCATCACTATTCCTTCAATCTTCTTCAATAAAGTCCTCAAAATGCCATAATTAGTCGTCCTGATATTAATTTCCTGTGTTCATGATTCTCCCCGGCTTTTCAGCATCCAAAAACTTTTTGCGGGATGCCCTAGACTGGATGATAAACAATGCAGCCGCCACACACGTGGCTACCGCGCAGACCGTGTCGGCCGTACGAGACGACCGAATCTACTTGTCGCAGTGTACACATTACCAATGGCTTTGCACACACACGGCCGTATTTTCAATACTCCCCCCCAAAAATACATTGTTGAAAATACGAAATCTACCTTGATAACACAAACAATTCACAATGTTAAGCCATGTAAATTGTTATTCATACTATAAACTATATAAACAGGTGAAAACATGGAACATAGGGTTGTGATTCTTTTAGATATTATTAAACCTTTGAATGAAACACTGCAAAAGTTTTTCCAGTGTTGCGCTATTAACTTTCTGTGGAACATCGGGAATTGAGTACAGGCAAATGCATGGCGTGAGCGTCACCCACCGGACCGCTGTTTTCGTGGATGGTTTTCAGGCTCAGAGAAGAGGCCTACTTTTTAGACATTTAATTACGGATATCAAGAGGGCTAGATTGATTTTTTTATTTTTGCTGTGAATGGAGCAGGGTTATAATGATGTATACTTCGACTTAGAGGCCAAATTTATGCTTATTTAATTTCCTTCTTATATCAACTTATAGTTGAGCGGACGGGACGGGGCCGTGTACATACCTGCTATTCCACAAACAAATTCGTCAGTTTTCGTCAGTTGCCCACACCATTTGCCAGCCAAAGGATAATGTCCGCTAAAAAATAACGAGTACGTTTGGATGAAACCTCTTCATGATTTAGGAAGCAGACGGTGGTAAATATCCTAGCGCCCCAATTGTGCAAATTAAGTCAGTAAACAAGAGTTAATAAAGAGTGTCTGGTGTAGAAAACTAACATGACCTATCACCCAACAATACCTAACTCAAATCAATCCCCATGCCATATTAAGAATGCGTATTATTTGCAAATAATTAGTGAATAGGACCAGCTTACATGTACATGATTGAGTGAACGCGGTGTGTAATAGCGTGATGTGAGTTGATCGGTTGATATTTTCAAAATCATATTTTTTTTAAAGTTCAATCTTTTTTTAAGAAAAAAGCATTATATGTAACAATTTTGATATAAAAAACTAATATTTTCACAAGTAAAAGGAATTTGTTGACAAGTAGACCAGTAGGAATATAATGCCATGTTATACTAGGCCTACGATGGAGCGTACGTTAGTCGTTTAGAAGTGCGAGCGTCGGACAGAACTACAACTTACAAAACATTGACATCATAATTTCACTAATAAGGTGGGTTTAAAAGAGTAAACAAGTTTATTGAGAAGCTCAGTTTGAAAATTTAATAAGGAAAGAGAAAAACAGCTTAGTCTTTCAAAGAAAATAGTGTACACGATGCAAAATATATGAAATTACCAAACAAAACACGAGAATCATATACCGTGGGGAACTACACAACAATGTGCCATCTGAGCACTTTTGAACAGAACATGGGTTTCAAAAACCTTCTGGCGGGGGGCTCTTTTTGGGCCTTTTCTATTGCGCCACAAGTTATGTAGCCAATTTGGAAGCTGAGTGTTCAGAGAATCTGAAAAAACTTGCTAACTAGTTCTTTAAGGGTAGTTTTTTGGATATACCCATCCGAAGTGCGGGCAAAATTTTATCAATTTTAGGTTTGCAAATCTTCATCCAAAATACGAAAATATAAACGGAAATATACTATTTTTGGAAAAACAATATCAGAAATTCTCTTTCCTTGGTAGGCATCCATCTTGAAAAAAATCCTGAAGTGAAAGTCTCAAGAAAAACAAGATTCCTTGGGACGCCCCCAATGGAGAGGTAGTTCTATGGCATCTGGATTATGGATGAAATTCTGTGAATTCTCTGAACGAGACAGAAGTTTACACAAGTATATTTTAACCCCTTGAGGACGACGGGCTTGCACAGAAGCCCAGTACATTGCACACTCAGAGACGACGGGCTTCTACAGAAGCCCAGAAAATGCGACAAAATATTCTGTCAAACACTGGATAAACGATAGAATTTTATTGTCCAATGCGTCTGTACCAAAAATACACATTTTTGACCAGTATAGAGTAAGAAATTAAATATTATGTGCTGCACTATATTTTAAAATAGGAGATTCTATTCCTTTCAAAGTCAACCACGTACAAATCGCGTCGTCTCTCAAAGAACAACAGTGCCGTATAGCATCGAGCCCAAGGGGTTAAAAATGTCTGATTTATTTTCACCAAAAATGACATGAATTGAAACATGTCAGCATATTTGACAGAATTATATTCATGAAATGTAGTTATTGTATGTTTTATAGTGAAAAATCAATGATTTCACCAAGCCTTCCAAGGCATGTTTGTGTAGTGGTGGAATAGAATTGCATGGAATTGCTATCAGTGTGGCATTGCTACCAATATCGGATTCAGAGATTATTTCCATGGCAATGTCGGAGATTATCTGTGATATCGGAGACTAACAAACGGGTCATCAAACCTTGGCACTAAGAAAATCTCCAATATCGGAGATTGCGTTTCCAAAACATGATCCCACAGTGGTGGAAACAATTAGATTTGAATTTGCATAGGGTCTAATAAAATTTATTAATAATTAACAATATAATAAGAATGAAAACAGTCATAAAATAAACTGGTATCAATATCATCAGCAACTTTGCTATCGATATAATGTAAACAATCGATCATTGCTTGGCAAGTAGACAGTGAATTTTCAAAGTAGATGGTCATCTGGAGTAAAATCCCTCGAGGATTCTGAATATCGCATTCCGAAGTTGCGATAACTTAATCCTGACTGCACCAAGGTAAATAAACAAAAAATGTCTCCAATATCGGGACCAACTTCAAAATTGGAGAGCAGAAAAAGTCTCCGATATCAGAGTCTCTACGAGGGTGGAGAGAGTCTCCGATATTGGACATGCTCCTGTACTGACTAGTGCATAATGCGACGTGATGAATATCAAACGTGTCGAAACACTCTTTTTCGATAAAATGTTACATTTCTCCGGTTTGTGGTACTAGAGTCTACTATTGGCTATGGAAATTGTAGGCAGAATCAAATGACTTTCACAGTTCACAGTCACACAGAGTCAGGGTTCTTGTTTATAGTCGGTAACTGGTAATTTTTCAGCTGTGGCATGGCACCCAACAGCTTAAAGGCAGTGGATCTCATTTGCAAACATCCCCGCAGACCAGGAAAATATAACCCATGCCCTTAGGCTATTGATGAAGGGCATGTCTGTGAAATCTGAGGGTCAGTGATTGCCTACAATTTGAAAGATGCAAAAGAAAAACAATAGCCGTTTAGTGTACATCCTATGGCAGGAATTTTTTCTCGTGAGAAAAAAAATTCAAATCTGAGTCTAATGGTCACTATAATTCCACTAAAACTGAGTTTGTAGCTCCTATATTTTGCTAAAGGTTCCCACATTACATTTCCTTCTATTTACACAATGTTAATTTTTAGGCATGCAAAAGAAATCCCTTGCCTTTAAGTTACCGCGTATAAACTTGGGAGAATTTTTTTATTTAATAAAAGTTCATTATTTGACTTGGAGTCTACATTTTCTTTATACAGGTAAGTATCTCAGCAATTCATTAAATCTCACAGAAAGCAGGCTTTTTAGGTCCTCAATACCTGCAAATGCTGGGGGAGGGAACCCCCCTTGATCCTTCTGGGAGCTTTGTTACCTCGTATCAATTCTAAATTACGAGCTTTAACAGAATAAGCAAGAACCCCAAGAGTTTTACTTCAATATTTCTACAAGAGTTCAATGATATATACATGTAAGAAACTGGGTCTTGTTTTAATTTTCAACTCATACTTTCGTCATACATGTACCTGTAAAAAAGTCCTAAACCTGATCCAAAATAAACATTGTTTTTCTTCTGAATGTGTTGTCAGTTTAAGCCCACTGCTACGTGCGATCCTGTAAACATTGGACAGTGTACCAGCACCAGCCCAGCCTGCATGTGTGGGCTAGCAAGTCCTAGCAAGTAGCATGCCCAGTTTTAAACAAAACACAAAGAACAAAATTATGTTCAGTAAGAACTATGCACCATAAACATTATTGGCCATGTTTCAGCTACAATTTGTGCACAAAAAAATGGTGGTACAACTACCCAAATCTGAACAAACTTGTGAATTATCCATATTTACACGAAATTACAACAACCAAAAAAAAATAGCCTTTTAATGTGCCTTGCTTTGAAGATATTGATGATGCCATTTTAAATCTATTGTCAAGTTTAAATTCAAATGTTCTTTTTGTGCTTCCTGCCATCTTGAAGTCAAAATATGGCTAACCCTCAATTATTCTTCAAGCACCAAGTCTCTCCACTAATTTGCAGTAAGCCTCATCTTTCTCAACAGCAAACTCGACCAAAATGATAACTATTTCTTAGAGTAAAGATTCCTGCTTTCTGTATGTCTTCTTATTCACCGACTTGGTGGGTAGGCCGGAAAGGTGTGTGAATTGCTTCACTATTAAACAACTTATTATCTCTCTTTTAACTTTCATTTAGGATGTCAAGTAATTCTGCATCAGATGGAAATGCCAAAGAAATTATCACCTCAGGGAAAGAAGGTCACCAGAAACACAGATCACACAGCAGTAGCCGCCACAAGAAACACAAGCACAAAAGCAAGCGTAGCCATCACAAGCACAAGCATCATAAAGACAAGGACGGACACAGGCATCGGCATAAACACAAGCATAAAAAGCACAAAAGTAAACGGGGCGAGTCCCCGACAGTTCAGCAGCAATCGGACGAGGAGTATTCAGAAACCATCCCACTGCCACGCTTTGATTACAAACTTGCTGACAGGGATGATGATTTGGCTGAACTGGAGAAGCAGAAGGAACTGCTACAGGCTCAACTATTGGCCACTGCTGATGATGAAAATTCCGCAATCAATCGCATAGTTCAAGGTTATCAGTCGGATGAGGAGGAGGAAGACTTGTCGTTTACCGATGCTCTGCAAAAGTGGGTTGGCAAAGACAGTGTGAAATCAATATCTAAACCAGAAGTAAAAGTAGAGGATAAGTCCCAAAGACAGAAACGCAGCAATGAGGAGGGTGACGATAAGTCACGTCGGAAGAGACATCGTAGTAAATCGCCGGTCACGGAACGAGCACCCGGCAGTAAATTAGATGCAAGAGACATCAACTCTGCTCAAAACAGGACTAGTAAACAAAGTCAGTCAACATCGGTTGATAGGAAACATTCCAGGGAGAGTGAAATTAAGAAAGACTCGGGCAAACATTCTAGTTCACCTTCACAAAGTGCCGTTAAGACTGAAAAGTCCGAAAACAGGAGGTCGTCAGCTCATGAAAGTCGCCATTCGCCGAGAAGAGAGCAGAGGGCCAGTGAAAGGCATTTTAGGGAACACAGGACAGCTACACAAGATTCCAGCAGGTCACCAAAAAGACACAGGAGTAGGTCTCCAAAGAAAGAAAGGTGAGTACTTGTGAGTTTTGATTATAGTAAATTGAATTCTACCATATACACATTTATCTGCAACACTTGTAGAAAATTTTGTCATTGGGCAGAAAATTGAGGTTTGAGTGGAGTTAACTTTATTCATTCTCAGTAAATTTTGTATTGACATCTTCTATATTTGTCAAAAAAGATGTACTTACATTGTACACTGTATGTGTGAATTCATCATTTTTTTATAACCAGTATTTAGAATTCATCATTTAAAAGCCAAGTTATTGTTACCTTGAAATAGAGGAGGGACATATTCACGTTCATGTATATCATAGGATGCAGGGAAATTACCACAAAGGTATATAGTAGTTAATTGCCTGTCAAGAGCTGACCAATTGTTTTTCCAGAGATCACGCATGTTTTGTTGGGATTCCTTACATGTAAATCACTTCTGAACACCTCAGAGTCAAATTATTGTAATTTGTTAATTTCTTCAGACGCTATTATCTGTTCCTAACTTTACTCTTTTTTATTTGTCTAAAATTTTAGTTATGTTCAATAATTGTAAACATAATAACTACCTCATTATGACATTCAACATGCAGTTCCCTTCCATAGAGCTTTCATAGAGCTTTGTGAGTGGTAAAGAATTACAGTATATTATACTTCACAAGTTCACACTGTGCAATTGGGTTTATCTCATTCTTGTCATGAATCCTGTTGATCATGCCACTGTCTGTAGTAATCAAATTTAGTGAGTGTATCATCCAATTTACTTGTTTTTTCCACAGTAGGAAGCCTGTGATATCTGACCCGCCCAGGAAACCAAGCCCCCCAAGACGGAGATCCCCATCACCGCCTCGACGCCGAGACCCGGCACCACGCAGCAGGTCCCCCATTCCACCCCGGAGGAGCCCCCCACCTCGTGGCAGATCACCACCCCCACCCCGGAGGAGCCCCCCACCTCGAGGCAGATCACCACCCCCAAGGGGGCGTAGCCCAGTCCACAGGAGGAGAAGTCCACCCGGCAGGCTGGGGCGGAGCAGGTCTCCAGACAACAGATTCGGCGGCCGCGGGATGTCCAGGAGAGATCCTCCGCGTAGGGGGTGGAGCCCCTTGCGCCGAGGGAGGAGGAGTAGGTCACGGGATAGACGAAGGAGGAGGGGTCGCAGCAGTAGCAGATCGCCCCGTGACAAATTCAAGGGAAGTCTGTCTGAAGGACTCGCTCTGCAGCAAGAATCTTCAGATGATGAGTAAGTGACAACAAAATTGATCCCAATTCCCTGGGAGCACTGTGTCCGAAATTGAGGACTACTTCCATTCTTGACATTTCTTGAAAACAAGTGCCAATTGCTGGGATTCATATAATTCAGCTTACATTCAAAAGAGTTTAAAACTACAACTACTGTAATTGCAAAGTGAACAAATCAACTCCTCCCCTATCCCACATTCCAACCACCCTTACATCTATTTCCTGTAATTCTATAACATATTTGTCAAATTGATTGTGGTGTAGATTCAGTGCAACCATTTAAAACTTTGCAATACACCTTTCCCCACATTTTTGTTGCAGAATTGAAGATGTTGATTTGGATGAGGAAGAAGATGAAGAAGCTGTTATCGAGCGGCGCCGAAGAGAGAGACAACAACTTATGCAGGTATGGAACTTCAGCATGCATATCAGAACAAATTTCAGTGCATATAAAACCAAACTATTAGTGGTAGATAAAGGCAGCTGATACTCCAAGCTGTATTTAAATTATGAAAGGTTTTAGCAGCAGTAATCTGTTTCCTCCAACAGTTTATATAATCTTGAAAGTTGTTGATATGATTCAAAATAAATGTTCTTTTCTTAATTCATTGTAAGACTTGATTTTTCATCAGTCTGTTTTTATATTAAGTAGTATTCAAATTATTAGCTATTCAAAATAATAATAATAATAATAATAATAATACTCCATTCTTATATAGCGCATAATACAGATGAGATCAGTCTCTATGCGCTTGGATATTATTACCCTGGTCACTGGGATATAGTTCTAACTTGCACAAAGATGTGCACCATTTCCACTCCCTGGGGAGCATTCCTAGCTGAGCTGCCGAGGAGGCGCATCAAGTAAGACAAACCAAGTCATGCTCACCCTACCAGGTACCCATTTATACTCCTGGGTGAAGAGCAGCAAAGCAGATCAAAAATGTCTTACTGAAGGACATTAATGCTGGGCGGGCGGTGGGCTCGGATGAAATCATGTTCCTGAAACTCCTGTCTCTGAACTACAACAAAAATTGGTTGATTGCTGATTCTGCAGTAAGCTCATGTCACATGTCATTTATTTTTTATACTGTTTATTTAGACCGGTTCTCTTTATTAGTTATTGATGTGGGTTACATTTGAGGGATGCCTTTTAGTGAAAATTCTGTCAAATTATTAATTAACTGAATTCCACTCTGTATGTCTTCAAGAGTAATTCGGGAAATACTATTAGGTACATGTAATTGAACTTATGTTACCAGCTAGTTATATGGTCTTAGACAGAAATACAAGTCATTGATTCTTGTTAATGTGCCCCATTGGCTTAACTAATAAGTGGTCTCATGTTGTTTATTTATTTGCATTATTACTTCCATTATTCAGAAATTTCAAGTTAACCAGGAGAGTGCAGCCTCCACCCCTGTCCAAGACCCCTCGGCCCCGCCCTCCGAAGCACAGTCGCCCCCCAGTGAAAAGGCAGAGAGTGTTGCCAAGTCCCGAAGCTCCGACGACAGCAGCAGTTCATCCGAGAGTGAAAACAGCAACGAGGAGGATAGTGATGAAGATAGTGATGATGATGATGAGGAGGAGGAGGAGGAGGATGAAGATGATGATGCAGAGGAGGCTGAGAAGGGGAGTAAGAATGGTGGGGAGGAGGAGGAAGAAGAGGAGGAACAGGAGAGAGGAGAGGAGTTAAAGGTGGGAGGAGATACGGAGCGATGTACCACCAGTGACAGCGAGGCGGAAAAATCACCGGAGAAGTCACCAGAAAAATCGCCCGAAAAATCCCCAGAAGATGTGAATTTCGAGGAAAACATGGATAAGAAGCTTAACAGCATAGTAAAGCCAAAGTCTGAAAAAGGTAAGGAGACAACCTGGCTGTAAGATTTTGAGCTATTTGAAACATGATGCACCACGCCATACCCCAGGGTACCGCGTTGTGCAGCGCCCTCTTGTGTTAAAAAATGTATTTTCTTCAGTTATGATCGATGAAATCAGTGGTGATGATGCAGAGGCTGTGCAAGTGCACAACAAAAAGGCATAAACTTACGAAAAATAGGGTAAAAATGAAGTTAAATGTGTTATTTTCACCCTTATTTCATAACTTTTACATAATTTTGTAACCCAGGGTACAGTGCTGAAAAATAAATAAATAATTCAACAAAATGGCGGATTTCTAGTTGGTACCCCGGGGTATGGCGTGGTGCATCACATTCATAATTTCATATATCCTTTATTAGTGACTGACACAATTCAAAACTTTGATCTTTTACCACAAATTTCAGTCTACAATTAGGCTTTAAAGTCAGTGGATCTCATTTGCAAACATCCCCGCAGACCAGGAAAAGAAGACCCATGCCTTTAGGCTATTGATGAAGGGCATGTCTGTGAAATTCAAAAATGCGAAAGAAAAACAATAGCCGTTTAGTGTACATTCTATGGTAGGAATTTTTTTCTCGCGAGAAAAAAATTCAAATCTGAGTCTAACGGTCACTATAATGCCACTAAAACTGAGTTTCTAGCTCATATATTTTGCTAAAGGTTCCCAGATGGTATTTTCTTCTAAATGCCATTGTATTTACACAATGTTAATTTTTAGGCATGCAAAAGAGATCCCCTGCTTTAAACCCATGTAACCCTTCTAAAAATCTCTTTTCGTCTGCAAGGTGGATTTTCAACAATGAACTTTTGTTGGCAGTGTGATAATGTCGCAAAGGTTTTGTAGTAAAATGGCCGTTTTAGCACATTACCAACAAAATTTACTTAGTGTATTTAAATGACATGTTTTGAGAATATAAAGGCTTTGCTTGTAGTGTTAACCATCACATATTTCATTACACATTCATTGTTTGTGATACCTAAGTTTTGATCATTTGAGAAAAGGTGACATATATCTTGAAGGAGTCAAATATGTATTTTTGTGTTATTTAATGAAATTGTCACAACTCTAAATTTCTGATATAATTTTGGATATTGCATGGTGTGGCATTCATTATAAACATAATGAACAACTACTGTTAGTTTTCAATTTGTTGTATGTCCTTCATACATGTAAATCTCTGTCTGTCTGTCTTTCTGTATAATATATGAAGTACACAGGTTTTGTTTGTCAAATGTAGACTCTGTGAGTGAAGATACATGTATGAAGCTGGTGAGGCATGTAATGCATTATCACCGATGCCATTGTCATTTTTGGTTTGATTCTACATAACTCATTTATTGGGGTAGTTCAATGCATTCAGGAGATTTATAAGTTCAGCATAAAATGCAATCTTCAAATTTGTTCCTATTTTTTATCTCTTTCAGAGTCGGCAACCGCTCGTAATGGGTTAGACATGTTCAGTGAAGTGGATATGTTCAAGAATATGGTAAGTGATCGCTTGTACCTGTGGTGGAAAAAAAGTTGTATGTACACTGTCTAGACGACACTTTTCGTAAGGTGCTAACCACAGGTGACAGTGAACATTTAAAGGAAGTGAACAATATTTGCCATAAATATCTATGTATATTTATTTCTCTGTATAAATTCACACACAAAAAAAAGTTTTCATGGTGGAAACTCAGTGTTTTGATAGTTTCAGTTTTATTTAGCTAGTAATTATGTTCATTCAGTGCATGAAAATACAGTATGATCCAGTGCCAAATTATTTACAGTCTCATAAATCTTGTGTTATTTCAAACTTCAGTTATTTGTCGTAATGAAATTCCCCTTGATGTACAAAACTGGAAAAGTATGGTAAGCAGAAGTATACCTGTTTAAATTCTTCTACCATTACATCACTTTTTGTCAATATGTTTTTACAGTTGTACGAGATGAGAAAAATCCAGGTGTAGCATGTCTATGCCAATTTGTCCTTCAGCAATTCACATTCCGGAAACTCATGGTATCTCAATTTACAACTTGTAAAACACATGATATGTAACGAGTAATTCTCGACCACCAGCGTCCGTCCATGATTTTTTTTTATTACATTGACTCAAATATGCATTGAGCATTGAGCATTCAATGTTCTACCCAAATCAAGAACAGCAAAATATGGTTGCATGAAAAGTAAATTCTTTATATACCAGTATTTGAGCTGTAGGAAAAATAAAATCTCTTATTTCCAGATATTTCCCATGTAATTTCAAGTAATGAAAGCACTATTTTTTTGTCAAGATCAGTTTTACAACTGTGAATAATTTGGGTTAGAACTTACCTCCACTACACCATGATGTTACATTGAACTTTTCCATACACTGTACAATAACACTTTCATATGAGTTTTGAATTTTGTTTACAGCTCTTGCACACCTTCAATTTCATTAACAGTAAATTGATTACCGACTGCAAAAAACAGCTCATTCAAGTATATAGCTAGCACGACTTCATTCTACATATCTTTTCTTTATCTTGTCGTCCACAGAGTCCGTCCATTCGTGAAGGCATCGGTCAGACTGGTCCTGAGAACCCCAGTTTGACAGACAACTGGGATGATGCAGAGGGTTATTACCGTAAGTAGAACACATCAACTTAATCATCCACTTCAGTGGAACACCAATGAAAGAACAACTCACAAGTAAACCTATTGAATTTGTTGTTTTACGTATGCCAGTCCAGCGTTGTTTCAATATCTTGTCATTGTTTTTCAGCTTCAACTATCATATTCATATCTAAAGTAAATTCTGTTTTACGGTTTGGTTGGTTGGTTGTTTGGTTGATTGATTGATTGATTGATTGATTGATTGATTGATTGATTGATTGATTGATTGATTGATTGATTGATTGATTGATTGATTGATCAATTGATTGACTGATTGAATAATTGAGTGATTCATTCATTCATTCATTTATTTAATGTAGTAGATTACACCTAGATATAACGTGTGATAACTGATAAGCCCTTTACAAACATATCCGTGGGTTCATACTAGGAACATTCCTTAACAGTTAGCACCCTATTTTTCTGTATTGCAATATCAATATATCATGTTCAAACCTTCTAGTATCTATTCAACCACTGTTTCAATTTTCTTTTATATTTACGTTTAATTTTCACAACATTTAGTTACATTCCTTCAGTCTTATCTGACCAAATCTGGAAGCTGATGATGATTTGTAAATGGTTTCATGAAATAAAGTACCTTTTGACAGGCTGCAGTGGTATAGAACGATCTGTGTTTACCAATTTATGTTTACCAATTGTTCTATGCAGGTGTACGTATCGGTGAGACCCTTGACAAGCGGTACAGTGTGTACGGTTACACAGGACATGGTGTGTTCAGCAACGTGGTGAGGGCTAGGGACACGGCAAGAGGACAGTTGGACGTAGCCATCAAAATCATCCGCAACAATGAACTAATGTGAGTAAGAATTACAGTCCAACCTCATTTTCAGGAAAAAAAAACGACTTCCGGCACTGGCAATTTATTTCTAGGCTGTATTTCAGTGTGGTTTTTTTTTGTGTGTGTACAAAAATTGTTACATATATTTTGGTTAATTTTCAGGCTCTTT
>JZLH01S0099656.1:3492-19265 GCA_001188425.1 Eucidaris tribuloides
AATTGAATTTTGATGTAAACTAGAACCAAGTATATACAAAGAGGCAACGACTGATCAGATTTTGGAGTTGAAAGGTCAAAGGTTACACTCACAGGGCCAAAAACATGTCTGATTTGGGCTCGTTTTCTACTCCTTTTTCTTCTTTTTTCCTTCTTTTTCTTCTTTTTTCCTTCTTTTTCTTCTTTTTCCTTCTTTTTCTTCTTTTTTCCTTTTTCTTCTTTTTACCTTCTTCTTCTTTTTTCCTTCTTTTTCTTCTTTTTTCCTTCTTTTTCTTCTTGTTTCCTTCTTTTTCTTCTTTTTTCCTTCTTTTTCTTCTTTTTTCCTTCTTTTTCTTCTTTTTTCCTTCTTTTTTCCTTCTTTTTTCCTTCTGTTTCTTCCTTCTGTTTCTTCTTCTTCTTCTTCCTCTATCTTCAATTTCTTCTTCCTATAACCTTTCTTTTTCAAGTGTTTGCAAGTCCTATGCTGGCAGTGTTTTGATTTTCCACATTTCCTTTCAGCGTTTCAGTCATTTATGAATCCTGTTGGTATTGCTTGTCTGAATAAACCAAATCGTGCATCTGTTATTCTCATTTTATTAATGAATTAATTGATTGATTGATTTAATTTCTTATTTTTATGTATTCATATTATTTATTTATTTATATATTTATTTATTTAATATTTATTTTCTTATTTTTTCATTCATTTATTTATGTATGTATTCATTCATTTATTTATTCATTTATTTATTTATTTATTTATTTCATTGCAGCGCTCAATTTTCAGGACCATTCTGATGCATGGCTTCCACTTCTTGGTGTGGTTTCTGTGTGTCCGTGGTATCAAGGACACTCAGTGCGGCTTTAAACTGATGACAAGAGAAGCCGCCAGGGTGGTGTTTCCAAACATGCACGTAGATAGGTGGTAAGTAATATCATTCGTACAAATCTACCCTAGCTCGTCTCCTCCTTGGCTCTTTCCATTTCACTTTTGAAGAAAATCATCATTTAACCATTTGGAGATGATTTGATTATGATATAACATGCATTCTTCATAGACCTTAGCACAAGATATCTTTTACTAAGTCTCAAACCAGAATCAAACTGAAAACATGTACTTTGTAGAGAGAAGGACAAAATGCACCTCTCACTAAGACATTGTGAAGGAGCACTGTTTTCTACAAATACAAATTATATATTTTTTTTAAATATTGAAACTATATATTATGACCCAAAATATTATGCGTAATAGTTCTGAAATTCTATTTTTTTTGTTCAAACAAAAATTAATGATAAATATCTACTTAATGCTTTGCATTAAAGGTATTGGCTAACATTTACCACAGTTAAAAAAATCTGAGCCGCATGATTCCCCATGCTACCAGTGTCTTTGATGAGGTCTAAAAATTAAGCCCTGAAAAAATTGTATTTCAAAATGATTATTTAGTGCTTTAAAAAAGTGAAAATCGTAAGTTGACCAGATTCACTTGCCCATTTCCTCCCATAGACTTACTGTGTGTACACCTAGGTTAATAAAACTCGCCCCGAGTTTTATTGTTTAACTTGCCATTGGCAGTGTAACTTTCCAAACTTTTGTATTCTAGGGTGTTTATTTGTCCATTTGAACACTACTATGTAGCTCAGATATCAAAGTTTGACAATTTTTTAAATTGAAGCTCCACAATGTTAGCCTATCACTTTAATGTAGAACAAATCATCCCTGTCGCATCATCCCAATCATGGTAAAGTAGTCTATGTATTGATATGCTTGGAGATTTTTTGATCAATATGTGTGATTTGTGTAGGACATTATTGTTCATAACATTAGACTGTGAAGCTGATTTTATGAGATTGATTTATTCAAAGGTATTTTTGTCCGTTTCTTTGTATGTGTAGTTTGGAGGGGAGTTGCTGTTCAAAACTGCATTTTCAGTCTTTTCCTTAATTTCATATTTTATATAGTACATCAAAATAGAAAAGGCTTGTTGGTTTTAGTTGTTGTTTTTTCATCATCACAGAAACCATTGTTCAAAAAAAAACTGGCGTGAATCCAAATATGGTTTTCGTACAATTACAAAAGTGCCAATTCTTAGCTACATTAGATGTGTTCCATCAAATTGATTATTACCATTCGAAGGGCACCATCTCCCCGAAGACCCCAAATGATTGATTGATCGATTTCCCTGCCCTACATAGCCAGCCGGCAGGGAAACAAGTAATCCAAATTAATCTGATTTGCCATCTTGCCCCCCTTTTTCACTCCTTTCCTACTCCTCCCCTTCCCTCCTGTTTATTTCCTCCCTTTTTTAGTCTCTTTTTGTTCCATTTTTGTCTCATTTCATGCATTTTTGTGTCTTTTCCTCCACAGGGCTTTTGATGTGGAATTGCTCTACATCGCTCAGTCTCTAAGGATCCCCATCTCAGAGGTGGCTGTCAACTGGGAGGAAATTGAAGGTATGTGTAAGTCACGAAATGTGACGATTAAAAAGCTGGGCGGTAGGAGTGATGGGGAACCCCCCTGAAGGACTTTTGGACCATTTTCACATGGTTAAAAAGCGTTATTACAAATGTGATTGCAATCAACGAGCTCTTGAATTAAGGTATCTTACCCATGTGAAAGTACCCTTAGCAGAAAACAGTTACATGTAGTTACAGGTTCAATCTTGATTGGGTCATTGTTTTTCTGAGTTTTTAAGAATAACAGATCAAGCATGTGATCGTCTTATATTCTGGAGGTAGCTACCTCCAAGATTATAAACAGGGAGTACAGCAAAACAATGCAAAAATACCATGAGTCTCTCTGCAAACCTTTCATTAAACTAGAATCATCATTGCTAATTAACCTGTTGGAGACTAAGTACAAGTTATCTTGTGTTGATCCATATGGAAAATGCATGTTATAGTGAAATCAAATCGTCTCCAACGGGTTAAATCGCAAAATTCAACAAGTCTTGCTTCGGAGTTGTTTTCTAACCATTGTTCTCCCAAATCATATCGCATTTTCGTGGTATGAATGGCTTTACTTCGTAAACACGAGTTTGGGATGCGGAGCTTAACTTCCTCTGGAATTCCGCATTCTCTAGGACATGTGTACAAGTGTGTCACAGCCGCACGATCAATCTTGTTCATGGTTGATTAAGAGCATTCCCAAAAGTACAGCCATGCCTCTTCACTAGAATTTCAAATTCAGATAGCATTGATGTGAAAACCTGTTCAATTCAATTTATTCAATCAGTGGTTTATCAAAAAAAATAAATAAAAAAACTGCCATCGCTGTCATCGACCAAATTGTGGCAAATTTACAAGTTTAAAAAGTATGTAAGATACATGTAAACACAGCATAATAAAATGAATGAATGTTTCTAATACTGCAAAACATAGATAAATGATCATCGTAAAAATAGTTTTAAAAAATGTTCCAATATGCACGGTCGCTAAATTTAACCGCCGCAATTGCAATTGTGTTTGCAATTATGCTTTGACCGCCATGTGAAAATGCTCACAGCACCTGTGTCCGGTAACTTGCCGCACACAGTGACTGCAACGTCTTGCGTGAGTATCATTCACGTCTGCGTGTCATTGTGCTCCCCGGCCAGGAAAAGGTATTAAAGGTAACATTTCGGGAAATCACAGAGGAAACATTGTGGTTTTAATCATTTAAGCATGAGCTTTTATTAGTGCTTAGATTCTTGCGTGCAATGTAAATCAAGTAATATCCATTGTTGACTTCTTATTGCCCTCAACAAAAAGTCTGAACTTTTTCCTAAATTGGGTTAGTATTGTAGCAAGCCCTCGAGAATATCTGCTGAGTGATACGTTCTGGGGTTTGTCCCATTGTTTATTAATAGTTACTGTTTTCCCCTTTTGTGGCAAAGGGTCTTCGTAATGATTATCAAAGCATTCATTTGGGACACATATTCAGCACATAAATGAACATTTTCCTGTGTTATGTTTTCTATCAGCTCTTAGATGTACTTTTCGTATAGAAGTGGATTATTTTGAGTGCGTGATATAAGTTGAAATTAAATCTCTTCGCGTTCAACATGGCCATTTGTGCTTCCCATGATATGTAAACATTTCGTGCTCCAATAAAGATTGATGACTGCATCTCTTACCTTAATGTATTGAAGACACGCAGAGTGGGTGGTCACATGTTCCAACGGAAATTTGAAGTTGATTGAAGCTAATTTTATGGCCTCAAATGGGAGATCAATGTTCACTACATATATGTCCGTTAAACTGATTTATGAAGAGAAGAAATTAAGAGAATAAAAATGCATTAAAAAATATAAAGCATACAAGAAATATTAAATTAGAGGAAGTGAAAGAAGTGTGTGGGATGATTTGCATTGCTGATGAGTAACTTTTTTATCATACCGGTAATTGTATAATCAATTTTTTGTATTACCTGTTATGTACAGTATAATGGTATGAGAAAGCATGAACAATAAGTCTGTGATATCATGAGAATGAGAAAATTCTGTAATGTTCAACCTTACATTATTTTTTTTTTCATTTAGATTTGAATGTCATTCTCTTTGTACTCCTCAAATCAAAATTTTAAAAATGTTTAATTGCTTCCTGAAAGCATCTTCCTTGCTGTAAAAAAGGACTACCGTTAAAGATTGTGTTTTTGATTGGCCACAGTAAAAATAGGCTCTTCAGCAAATATATGCCAAAGTGATTTAGAATGTAACAGTGACATAGAATCGTCACATCCCATGGAGCCTTAGGGTTCAAAAGTCAGTTTTCTTCAAACTTCATATTTATAGAAACATCAACATTTATATATCAAAAACTGTAAGATGCATGAATCACAAATCAACACTGCATTACTGTTTTGTGACTTTTTATTAATAGGTAGATTTGGCATGCAAATTGAGAGTGCAATCTTTAAAGACTTAAAAATTATATTGACTTCTTCATATCTTTCTAATATTCTGATCTAAGTATTTCCTAATGTATTCAAACATTGCCTCTATCTTGTTTTATATTTCAGGCACAAAGATGGTACCCTTCTTCAGCTGGGCTCAGATGGGAAAAGACATCCTCCTTATACGACTGCGTTACCTTCTAGGATTCTGGAGTATTAACCCAAAACCCAAGATTGAATAATAATCATCAATATTTTTATAGCCTTTCTAATATTAATAGTAAGAGATGGGAGGCATATCTCCCCTTAACAATGTTTCCTCATATCTTCAGTAACATTCTAAGGCTGATTCATAGCTATATTTCAAGTGAACATGTGGGTATAGGTAAGGGCATACCCATAAAAAAACGATTTGTTTAATCTACTCCTACAGCTAAGAAAGTGTGAATTTATGAATGTACCTCAGAGCATTTCAGTGTGAATTGGTGAAAACCCCTTCAGTTGAATACTTGTAATTGATTCTACCACATATATACATGTATATAGGATGTTCAAGCATAATGTGTAATGCCCAACTATTACTGTAAGTGTGCATGCACATATTAAATAGTATTTCTATCAATTTTAATCATTCAATTTTTGTATTTCATAATTTCTTCCACTAGGAAAGCATCGCTTTATCTTGGTGTCTGGTTTAATAAATGTATCCACTAATGCCCAGATAAATCATGATCTTTTTTTACTTTTCAAAAAAATATTTTATCAGATCTCTAACTCAATTAGACCTTTCAGACATTCTTCAATGAAGAGACAACAGTTATTCAATCATTGGCTAATGTGACAGACAGGTAATAATAATAATAATAATGATGAATTATGATGATGATGATGATGATGATGATGATGATGATGATGATGATGATGATGATGATAATGATGATGATATAGCATTGAACTTGAACTGTGGTTGAGTTTAGCTGAACGGGTAAGAATTTGATTCTGGACCAAGTTTATGGCAACCATTATATGCCCGATGAGTGACATTTGGAAAAAGAAAGAAGGAAGAGTAGATCAACTATTCCCACAGTAACATTTGCAATGATGGTGGCATTCTCACAGATAATCAATACATGATTATGAAACTACCGCACTTTGTTTCTTACCCCAGTGCTTCCTCACACTGGCTTGAGATCAAACCATGTGTGCTACATGTTGGCACGAATGCTTTGTGTCAGCGTAACAAGACAGTTGATGAATGCGTGGGCGTCTCTATGAACTATGTGTTTTGATATGACAGTATGATGTACCAAGATTTACTCAAGACGAATCTTTGATTTTAAAGGCAGGAAATTTCCTTTACACCTCTCCAGCAGCACAAGAATTTTACATCACTCATGCCCTCAGGCTATTTATGAAGGATGTGTCTGTAAAATCTGAAGATCAGATATTACCTAGAATTTGGGTTAAAATACACCAGAAACTAACTGTTGGTTATTCTTTGTTTGAAGCTTACTAAACTGAGGTAGTTCATTAGCATTATTTCAATATTCATGTATGAGACATCTGCATGAAATTTGTCATGTTTATGAATGCATACAGCACACATTTGTAAATTTTAAATTTATTTCACATATTATACATAATGAACATCCATACACTGTAAGGGGTTGAAAGTAGACTTTCAGACAATTTTATGTTTTCTTCTCTACATCAGTACATTAAACCTGTTGGCGACGATTTGATTTCATTATAACACGCATTTTCCATAGACCCCAACATGAATAACTCGTACTTAGTCTTCAACGAGTTAAACAATGTTACATTTCAGGCATGCAAAAGAGATGCCCTGCCTTTAAACAGAACAAAACAGAAAGTATAATCAGTGGGGATCTCTTCATGAGGGACTCACTCCATTCCAGGAAATTTTGCAGGATGGATGTCGGATGTGCTAGGTGTTGATGCATCCCCTCTATCAGACCCACGCTCGTCATTCATTTTGATTTAAAAACTCTCCATTCTCTCATCTGAATTGGTCTAGAAACTCTACGTCCACTGCCAAACGAACGTATTCCCAGGGTCACGTTCATGTATACTTGTTTTGAAGACATGATAGCCATGCGAGGTCATTTGAAGTTTGTTTCCAATGTGACGTCAAAAAATAGGAAGCATGTTCCGTCTGGCAAAATCCAAACATGCCGGAACCTCCAGAGACAATGTAAATGGACCGTGTGTGAATGCACTTCGTATTAATCAATCGTGCATGTTGCATAATTCGTGCTGATACAGCGATGTCTTCTTCTTCTTAATTGCCATCACCGGTTGTACACACCCTCCGGCTATGAAGGGCGAGGGCGTCAGTTGTTGCGCTCTCGATAGGGGAAGCCCGCTTCACGAAACTTGACACGGGTGCTACGACCAGAACTGGTTCTCTTTTATGCCGTATTGTTTTGGCGTGATATTTTCGGCCCGTAGTTCTAGTTCATCAAATGTGATGAGCCGCCACTACCCAAAATTAGGACAAGGCGTTAATAGGTACCATCTGGACGTAGAGCAAGCCCTACTCGCTGGTCACACTCCTGTCGCTGTACATCAGAGTTTCACCTCGATAAATCGTTACCAGCAAAACATTTTTTCACCCAGTGTTGAATACAAGCTGATGAAAGGTGACAGTTTCAGTGAAGTGGGCCTCGAATGTCAATCATGATGAACCAAAATATTTAGGATTTTTTTGCGATGATAATTGACGAACAGGTGTGTGTATCGCAAAGAGGCACATACAGTTGACAGGCGCTTTAAGTATAATGAGAGGAACTAGTTTATGAAATATTATCTTCTTGGTTTACACACAACAACCATTTTTTTCTCACTCCATATTTGATCCAGCTTTGGAAAGATACCTAAAAATACAGTATTCAAATTTGGGATTCATACATCCTATAGTGTTTGAAATATCAACAGTGAAATGTGATTTGGGGCCACTGACTCAAATTGTGTGTGTAACTGTAGTCTAGATTCCAGACACCGGCTGTAGCCTTCACCAGCTTTACTGAACTGGGTAGAGACCACCAACCTCTTTGTAGTTGCGTACATGCCCAACTTCACCGGTTTAGGTTTTTGACATAGTACACTTAATCAGCATTTATCCATTTTTCACCAAATGCTATACAAATCACACGTAGCGGTCAGACTAGTTTAATGGTTCAAATTCATAAAGCAATAGACAATGCTGTAGAAAATTTGAATTTACCAGACCTTATCTTCATTTGTAAGAAAAAAAAACCTTCCAGCCCCAAGACATTTTGAGAGGTGAAGATTTATGTGAATCTTTACATTAAGAATGATTTTGGCTGATTTACTTCATGAGCTCATTTACATTTACTTACATTTGTACAAATCAAGAGCACAGTCTTTGATATACAAGTTATGTGGATGAAACAGTTTAGAACCGTAACTTTAATACAGTAAGTTGATACCATACATTGCTTTGTGTTTGTAATGGTGCAGTCGATTTATGGTGTTCCAATATATGTTTGACAGGGTAAGTTATTTGTTCTGTGTTTTAACCCGTAGCCTCCGAGATTCTGAAAATCCCATAGAGTTAACACAGGGCAGATCCGGTTCCCGTAGCCAACGGGTTAAGACATATATCTTGATTTACACAAGTGACAAATACGTTCAATTCAGGTGATGAAAAGTAACAGGATAGTTATATCTGAAGTTCATTTATTGTCCATCCAACCAGAAAAAAAAGACATTTTCCATGGAGTTTTGGATAAGTAGTGCTAAGAGCACTGGCAAAAATCTGTGATGTCATCATACTCATCTAGGGGGGATGGTGTATTCATTCATCCCCCCTTGATGAATTGAATTTCCTCACAGATTTTTGCCAGTGGCTAAGATAATTAATCTTACAGAAGAAAGTGTGTTATGTGTTGATATTCTGGTAAATGTGAATTCTAAAGTTCAACATACAAGAAGTATAATGAGACATATCAAAGTATGTTTGTTTTTAGATTGATTATTTAGTGTAACAATACTTGTACAAATGCATAAACGAAAATATCAAATGATTTAAGTCAGAACAAGGTCAAATTTATGCAGGAGAAAAGTAATTTCTTTTAAATGCTGCTTCCTCCAATATTTCTTGTAAAAATAGTAGAACAAAAATGAACTGAAAAGAAAAAAAATCTGTATTTTGTGTCACATCTGTCACAGACGTGTAATGTTAGTGGAATGTACATCGTAATGTCACTTGGGCTGTTTTCTCACCACTTGTTAGTAATCTTTAAAGTGTGTCGAAATGTTTTCTGAGGAATATACAGCCAGGGTACATATTTGTTGTTTTTCTTTCTTTTCTTTTCTTCTTTTTTCAGGGGAAACACGGTTGGGGATGAAGGTTTTGTGAGGATAACAATATTTGTATGTTTTACTCAGTATGTTAACACATTTTTTAGTGCCTTACCAGATGTTAATTGATGGTATTTCCCCCTTGAATGAAAAGGGAATTGTTATATGATTCTTTTAATAACATGTAATAACAATAATTTTGCTTTCAGGTCACCCAAATTAGGTCATGGATGATCACGCACTAAATTGTGTCAATATTGCCCTTTGGGGAATGCAGGATGAAATCTATTTTTGTTTGTTTGACTCAGTATAATGATAAAAACTAACTTATTGTAAAATATGTGAACACACGATAGGCTGTTATTGTATGGCACTATGGATTGCTATGTGGAAAATATTTTATAATGTTTTGTCTTGATTTGTGGAAAATCATGATGCGACGTAATTTCATTAAAGGAAAGATTGGTCTTGAATATATGTATCGAATTTACCTTATTTTTTATATGTATGAGGCATACAAATAAATACCTATATACAAACAAGAACGTGTATAATTTGAAGTGAGTTTATTATGACAGTATGGAGTGATTACTTGATGATTGATGTTTTCAAATGTCCACAACTTTGAAGTACCGAAAAAGTGTACAAATATCTGTACAATCCAAATGCCAAGAATTGGTACAAACATGGAGGGAATCCAAGAGATACTATTTAATAATGCAAAGGGGAGAGGAGTTGATATGATGATGTGATGTGATATGATGGTGATGATGATGATGTAATGATGTGATGTTCATGTAATTATGATAGGAGGAGGAGGATGATAATGAGGATGTAACAGAGATGCCAACCCTTACAGATTTTTCAGGGAGGTCTGGTCTTATTACAGTTATTAGGCCGTACGGTAAACAAAAGGTTACATGATTAAAAAAAAATGAGATTAGAGTGCGAATGAGAAAAATATTTGAAACAGCTGAACCAACAGTTGTCTTATGAGGAAAAGCATGAGTAAAACAAACCTTTTGTTCCGTCACTGACTAGTGAATGTAAACACGGCATTTTCATTACAATTTGGGCATTGCATTCAAATCACTTCAGTAACCAAGGCATTTGGTTCAGTAGATTCATTTATTTTGGTCATTCATGTTGTATTCTTATTAAAATCTACGTTTTTGTTGTTGAACGCACCCCCTAGTAACTCTAAGAAGACCAGAACTGCCCTGGAAAAATCCGTACTGGTTGGCATCACTGATGTAATGATGATGAGATGATGTGATATGATGAGATGATGTAATTATGATGATATAATGGTGATGTGATGATGATGTAATGATATGATGTGATATGAGATGATGTAATATGATGAGATGATGTGACCTAATGTAATATTATGATGTGATGTGATGATGTGATGATGATGGTGATGATGTAATTATGATATGGTACAAGATGATGGTGATATGATATGATATGATATGATATGATATGATATGATATATAATATGATATGATATGATATGATGTGATATGATATGATATGATATGATATATATGAAATATGATATGATATGATATAATATAATATGATATGATATTATAAACACAACAAAAAAGTAACTACCCCCTTTTTCAAAATACTATAACTTTATAAAAGCACAGTTGTGAGCAAAATAATTTGGCAAGGGTGTTTCTGCACTAACTGACTAAATTCTGTGTGAAAATGTGATTGATCCATCAAGTTATGCATGAGTGAGCACATATTAAAGGCAAAATGTCACCTTTCAAAAGTCACAAGGGTCATTTGGGGGGATTTTTTGATGCAAGATTTTGACAAATTCTGTTTCTGGTAAGTGATTAATCGCTATTTATGTTAATCATCTATCGTTTGATCCCCTTATACCTCCTTTCGCACTTTTGGCATATTTTACGCCTCGGTGAGCTCAATTTAAAAATTTCCACCCTTTCTCAATTTTGAAATTGTAAAATTGCAAAAATTGAAATCTGATATTTTTCAGCAAAATGTATCTTTACATGTTGTACGAACATAAGAGGTTTTAACCATGTCATGGTTGAGTGAGCACACTTTATAAATAAAGCAAAAAATGTCATTATTTACCATTATTTTGGCATAAGGGATGACTCCTGTGACTTTGGAAAAGTGGCATTTTCACCTTTAATGCATGCTCATTCATGCATGACCTGACGGATCAATCACATATTCACACAGAAGTTAGTCAATGAGTGTAGAAACACTCTTGCCAAATTATTTTGCACAAGCTTGTTTTGTTAAAAAGTTATGGTATGTTGAAAAAGGGGGTAGTTACTTTTTTTGTTGTGTTTATATGATATATGATACGATATATGATACATGATATATCATATAATATATGATAATATGATGATGTGATAATGACAGTGAGGGTGGTAATGTCAGTGCTAATGGTGAAGTTCTTGATAAGGATTTGATGGTGATTATGATCACGATGATCATGGTAATACTATCATAATAATAGTAATACATGGATACTTATAGCGCCATTTTCCCATTCTTGTTAAATGTTCAAGACGCTTCATGTCAAAAAAAGAAAAGAAAACAAAAGGACATGAAAAAATTGTAAACTATAAACACTGGCAACATTCATTAGCATCACCAATCATCTCTATGTACCCTGTGTACTAGGTTTTGCCCATGCTTCAAATTTCAAAACCTCTAATTCTAATTTGATCCATGTCTGGTATCTCGAGATTGATTGATTGATTGATTGATTGATTGATTGATTGATTGATTGATTGATTGATTGATTGATTGATTGATTGATTGGTTGGTTGGTTGATTGATTGATTGATTGATTGATTGATTGATTGATTGATTGATTGATTGATTGATTGATTGATTGATTGATTGATTGATTGATTGATTGATTGATTGATTGATTTGTTGATTGATTGTTGATTGATTGATTGATTGATTGATTGATTGATTGAGTCGTTGATCGAATCATTGATTGGTTGATTGATTGAGTCATTGATTGGTTGATTGATTGACTGATTGATTGATTGATTGACTGATTGATTGATTGATTGATTGATTGATTGATTGATTGCGTCATTGATTGATTGAGTCATTGATTGATGGAGTCATTGATTGGTTTTGAGTGAGTGAGTGAGTGAGTGAGTGAGTGAGTGAGTGAGTGAGTGAGTGAGTGAGTGATCGATCGATTGATCAGTTTTCCTATAAATCGCTAAACATGTTGATACGTTTGCCATTTTGCATCGATTGGCGACGAGTTAAAAGCAGAAATTAAATCTTTCACTTTAATATGACGATTCGAAACCAGACCAGAGTGTTGCGTGAGAGTCTGAAAACGTGTCTGTCAATTGTTATGTTACACGTCGGAAATGGAACAACATGAAATGATTTTGTTTGATTTACGAGGAAAAACAGTCATAGAACATTAATGATTACAATGATTTTCATGATAGCCCAAGCTTAATTCATTCGTGCGAAGTGTTCTCCGAAGTATAAATGAAATCAGAACCATAAAGCTTTTGCATTAAAATGCTGGAATTTGGCCAATCTGGAAACTTGTGGTTTAAAAGCCGGCAGTTATATAGTTTCTCTTCGTTTTTGTTGTTGACGTTGTTGCTGTTGTTGTTGCTTATTTTGTTTTGTTTTGTTTTTATTTTTGGGGGAGGGGTAGCTTTTATTCTTTAATAGTATCAACGAAGCACATGAGTGTGCAGGATTATTCGGAAAGAGCTCGCGAACTAACTGTGGACGCAACATTACCAATCTCACCGCCCCGCCCAGCCGCACCCCATGCACCCCGCCCATTCTCCTCCCGAGACTGTGTGACACCTTTAAAATCACTTTCATGATATGGTGATACAAAACAGGTAATCTTTTCTGGAGAAAAAAAAACATGCACAATGACCACGTTTGATTTCATGTAGACAGCGTTTGTTTCGATCTTTTTTTTTTACTTTTATGACTGAATTTTTAGTTTACTGTTCGTGTGGTTGTACTTCTGTTGTCTTAAGCAAATGTTTAATGAGATACCTATAATATTCCTCAAACGTGATAATAGAGGGACGGTTCTATTTCAGAATTGGAGACAAATGATGAATTTCATGGTGAGGACATTACAAGTGTGATCGTGAAATCAATTTTAAAAAATTGTAAATTTTGCTATCTGATATATCAGTGTTTGAATGGAATCAAACACTTCAGACAATAATATTTTCACTTGTTAAATATGTACAGATAAAATTCGTGACATGAATTATTGTCAGGCGACGAAAATTCTGCAACACAGCAGTCTATGGGGGGGAACTTGCATGGCGCTCAATATTTTTATCTTTAAAGCGCGTAATGATCGTTTTGAACTTCATTTTTTTCAGAGCTTCATTTTTAGGCCTTATCAGAAACACTGGTAACATGGAGAATCATGTATCTCATATTTTTTTTTAACTGGGAACATTGTTATACGATGCCTTTATCTCGTGAATTGTATCTAAATATTGAAGCCAACCTTAAATAAAATAATCATCGATTATGCCTAATGTATCTGGTGTTTCCCAGCATCAAGATCTCGCTACCATTTACCTATCCCATGCCCCGATGGGGGACGTTGCACGGCACCAAAGTCGAGAATGATAATCAGCTCTATCTGCGTCTGCTCTTTGGTTGCAAAGTCAAGTCTATTTTTTGCTTCATATTCTGACCATTCTTTGATGTTCTTCTCCCAACCTTTCCCATACCTCACACCGTTTCTCGAGGTAATTGTCCTTGGATATAGCACATTTTGCCGCGTTGAAGCCGTGTTCGTGAGCGTTTGAGGCTCGAATATAAACCAAAAACACATCTTTATCTAAAGGTGTAACTCGAATTAACATTTTCGATTTTTGTCAGTTATCATGCATATGCGTCCTTTAACTCTTCCAATACCACAGTAACAAAACTCCATAATTATACTTTGCATGCGAAGTTTTCAGTGCGATATATACTGGGAAAGAAATATTTTATGTTCCTGGCGCAGCTTATGAAAGTGGCTTAAACTCGGTTTTAAAAATCAGACTGATACATTACCAGCTGTACCGTGTGAAAATCTGTCATCTGTCACTGGTGACTTTTTGGAAAATTAATCAAAACATTTTTGCCTCCCATCTGAACCAGATGATGATTGTCTCGACTATACAGAGACTTACAATGCTGCGACTATATTCTGTGCAGCATTTTTCTAATCATATTCTGTGGCATCAATTATGCTTGAACCTCAGGCGATTCCGTGTTTGATAAGTATTTGTGGTTCTTCAAAATGTGGTTGATTTCTAAAACTGCTTTACATGCTACATACATCACTCTCTTTTTCTCCTTCTTATTTCCAATTTTTGATTGATATCTGTGGGATTCCTTAATCCCAGAAGCCGGGATTAAAGTAATTTCACGGAAATATCTCCAGTATTTTGAAGTGGTTATTGCATAGTCCTTCAATAGGCTGCAGGAAATGTATTTGATGAATTTCGGCGTCACTGGAGAAAAAAAAATCTTGCACTAAATATCTTGATGATAACGCCGGCAGCAAAAGTCGGGTAGTGTTATTAATTTGTTCTTGCATACATCGCGCGCCATATCAGAGGGGAATACCCTCTTATCAGAGGTACGGTAATTCCCCATGGTGAATGGTCAGTCAAGGGATCGGAGCACGGAGTATAGGAGAATGGCGGAGATACCCTCCGTGTTGAACTTGTGCCGGTCATGTTTCTCACGTGCATTTACACCGAATAATTTCATTCACGGATTTGTTCACTATTGTTTGTCTTTAACCTTGTTCATGTCACGCAATCAACATAAGCATGGAAGGAGACAAAGCAGAAGAAGAAAGCGGATGAGGGGGAGGCATGGAAGGAGACAAAGCAGAAGAAGAAAGCGGATGAGGGGGAGGAGGAGTAGATGTTGAAGATGACGATGATGATCAAAATGATCATGATGATGGTGGTGTTGGTAGTACTGGTGGTGATGATGATGATTGTGATAGTGGTGGTGGTGGTGTGGTAATGATGGTGGTGGTGGTGGTGGTAATGATGGTGGTGGTGGTGGTGGTGGTTGTGGTGGCGATGGTGGTGGTGGTGGTTGTGGTGGTGGTGATGATGATGATGGTGGTGATGGTGATATGAAGATGATTGTGATATGATGGTGGTGGTAGTGGTGGTGGTGGTGGCGATGATGATGATGGTGGTGGTGGTGGTGGTGGTGGCGGCGGCGGTGGTGATGATGATGTGACGATGAGGATGATTATAATCATGATAGTTGCGATGGCGATTGGAGTGGTAGTGATAATGATGACGCCGAGGATGAGGAGAAAACGCAAAAAATGTATTTAGATAGATAGATAGATAGATAGATAGATAGATAGATAGATAGATAGATAGATAGATAGATGGATAAGTAGATAGATAGATGAATGAAAAAATAAATAAATAAATAAATAAATAAATAAATAAATAAATAAATAAATAAATAAATAAGATAGTAAAACAGTAATGTTAACCACCATTCGTTCTTACATTTACTA
>JZLH01S0099678.1:0-12985 GCA_001188425.1 Eucidaris tribuloides
CTACTATGTTATATGCTGTCGATCTGTTAGAGTAGTACTCATTTGTACTCAACTGTACTTTTGGAATACATCAGTTATCACTGGATTAGTTAAATAAATTCACCCACGCACAAACCCTAAAATGCCTTTATTCCGGTGTATTCTGCTAAACTAGCTGCAATCGAAGTCATTATAATTGTAAACATTCCACTTCCTGCCTGGTGCCCTAGAAACTATCGATTTTTAATATCCTTTGCAGGGACGATAACATTTTCCTTTCTTTTTTAGAATGAAATCATGGAAAGCAAGAATCAACAATTCCACCCCGATTCTCAGTTGACTTGTTTTACCCGCGGTCATTGAGCTTTGGTACAAACTATACAGTTCAAACTGTTACATGGTGAACGATTCGTAATGAAATAAAGCTACCTCTTCTAACGTGCCTTAATTGCTTGACATATGAAAGGATGTGACGAGCTGTGAACATTAATGTTCACTACCAGGAACATTATTGTATACTAATAATTCTAGGTCTGCCATGAATGAAACCCACTAGTCAATAACATCTATTTCAAATTTTCAAGCAGCGGCGAACAATTTCAGTCACAAAAAGATCATCATAGCAATAGATCAATGCATGGCATTATGCTCCGGTGACAATTGCTCAGGTATATACCAAACGAGAATGTTAGACCACAATAGATAGTGTGTGAATTTAAGAATTAAAACAAATCATACGAAACGAACAACACTCACTTAAAAAAAAAAATCGTGACAATGCGATCTGGCAAAAGACTACGGTCGATGAACTGCACAACACACTGGTTTTTAAATTCCTTCGTTCTTTTTTTCGATCTACTTGTATAACCAAACCTGAACTTAATGTGACTCTTCCTTTCTTTGGCATTACCTGTAAATCTGAAAAAAATCTCAAATTAGAGAAAATTTGCTGTTAAGGCCCTTCTGCGGGGAACATATGCTAGGGCCCTTCTGCCGGACAACTGTCTGTACACGTCATCTCTTACAAGGTCAAGGTCGATATCGACATCACCTCTGAGGCGTCACGGCAAGCGATGCATAGATTTATCGGCACCCAGTGACTTTTGCCCGCAAGCAAGGACAGGTGAACTTTTCTGATTTTTGCTCTCGGCTTAGACTTATCGTTCTACAGAATTTGAGAAAGGGTTTTTACGAGTTGCCTTGCAGATGGGGAAATGAGGCAGAAATATTCAAAGGCATCGTTTAAAAATGTTTCCATCTAAAAAAAAATCGAGCGATATAGTCCTTCATGCTGTCAGTGTCTTTCCTAAGTACTTTGAAAGGGTTAAGTCATGAAAATTGTGGTGTTAAATGATTATCTAGTGCTTTCAAAACTGAAAGTGTATGAGTGACTGAATTTACCACATCCGTTTTCCCAATAGACTGTTGTTGTTTTTTTCTATAAAAAGTCGATCGGATATGATATTCATACATACATATCATACTATTGACATAAAAGGACTTTCAAGTTTATTTGGGTCGGTGAAGCCCCTGCTCACCAAAATGTATCTATTCCAAGATTAAGTCACAGACGTCAGGTCACAGCTGCTTGTGTTCTTTACAAAATGCACACCAGTCACCAAAAGACTTAAATGAATTTTTTCTTCCGTCCCTGAAAAGGAGACTTGTGACCAGGGAAAGTACTTTCTCCCGATCACGTTGTCTCGATGCCTGCTGCAAAAACTTATTAGACAGATAGAAGCTTCATCCACGCAGCTTCTAATGTCTGGAACAGTCTCCCAGGCAACGTTCTTGGAACAATTTCTCGTGGGCCCAAGTTTTTTAAGAGCTGTGTACACAGGTTTCTTTTTGAATATGACAATTCATAACTTGAGCGACATATTTCCCCATTGATAGTCATATAAACACACAAAAAAGTAACTACCCCCTTTTTCAAAATACCATAACTTTTTAAAGAAACGGGTTTGAGCAAAATAATTTGAAAGGAGTGTTTTTGCAATCATTGACTAACTTCTGTGGGAAAACGTGATTGATCCGTCAATGCATGCATGAGTGAGCACATATTAAAGGCAAAAAGTCACTTTTCAAAAGTCACAGGGGTCATTTTGTGGGATTTGTGATACGGGATTTTGACAAATTCTGTTTCTGGTGAATGTTTTAGCGCTATTTTTGTCATTCATCTATTGTTTAACCCCCCTTACACCTCTTTTGACACTTTTCACATTTTTGCGCTTCAGTGAGCTCAATTGAAAAATTGCCATCCTTCCTCAATTTTGAAACTGTGAAATCCATTAAGTTTATTGAAAAAATTGAAATCCTTTATTTTCAGCAAAATGTATCTTAACATGCTGTATGAACATAAGGGGTTGTAGCCATGTCATGGTTGAGTGAGCACACTCTTTAAATGAAGCAAAAAATACCATTGTTTACCTTTATTTTGGCATAAGAGATGACTCCCGTGACTTTTTTAAAAGTGGCCTTTTTGCCTTTAATGCATGCTCACTCATGCGTGGCTTGACGGATCAACCACATTTTCACACAGAGGTTAGTCAATGAGTGTAAAAATACTCCTGCCAAATTATTTTGCTCAAAATTATTTTGTTAAAAAGTTATGGTAGTTTGAAGAAGGGGGTAGATACTTTTTTGTTGTGTGTAGTTTCGTTGAGTTGCTATGAACCGTTTGATTTGCCTTCTAGATCATTGGTGTTTTGGTTGGCTGTTTATATTTGTATCTTATATTTAAAGAAAGGTTTCCAAAGATTTTTGTTGAGATGTTTGCTTGTCCAACCATGCACTATACCATGCAGCTCAGACATAAAAGTTTGATTTCTTTAATGATTTCATACTTTTTATCATTTTCTTAAGATTTCTTTCTGTTTACTTGTAATTTGTACATGTAGCTCGGGTATTAAACTGTGACTCTTCAATTGAACCTTCACAATGTGAAACAATATTCTACGTGTGCGCAGGTTAATATTGCTACTTTCTGTGTGACAACGTTTCTTGTTAATCCTTTGACTTTTGATTTTTGAATCGTATCATCCGTAGTACGAGTTAGTGTACTTCACGTCTGAAATCATAATATTCGACGGTACATGTATGTCTTGAGTATGCTGTTAGGATTGCGTCTTCTCCTATAGTTATACAGGGTAGCTCAGAAAGAATGCTACACTTGCGATCGTTAATTTCTTAAAAATCATCCACAAAAATGTCATTAGTGATTATTTCATGGGTTAGAACATTTTTTCCAACAAAATTATACCACGATCATTGATTTTGATTGAGGTGTTTGGATATTAGGGCTATTTTTCTGAGCAATGTAATTTCCTAAATGTGCTATTTTTCAACTCTGGCGATCATCAAAACACCGAAATATTTTCGCAGTACGGCGTGCCATAGAATAAGTTCCGTCGAGACAAAGCGCAGGAATGTCCTCGCTTTGATAAGAACGACTATGTGAGCTTACATCTCCCATTGTCATTGCAGTTTGTCTGCACGCTGAGACGCGAGAATATCTCGGTGTTCCGATGACCACCGCTGTTGAAAAATGGGCAAATTTGGGAAACATTGCCCCGGGAAAATGGCCGCAGGATCCAAACTAATACCTCAAAATCAATGATCACGCTATAATATGTTGAAAAGGAATGTGTAACCACTGAAACAAAACCAATGACATATTGCAGATAATGTTGAAGAAATTATGGATCGCATGTGTAGCATTCTTTCTGGGCCACCCTGTATAGATGAAGTTTTACAAAGCCTACGATTTAACTGCCATAGTCTTTAAGCTAAGTTAAAATCTTGAATTTCAACTTCATTCATGTTAATACAGGTCTTAATATTCATGCTCACATATGTTTCGGTTCAATTTCCCTTCGGCGATTGAGATCATAAACTCATCACGTGTATTTACTAAACCACCAACACATCACACTAAGAATAATCGTCTTCTCTGAAAAAGAAAACTTCTCAATAAACCTCATATCTAAAAAAAAGAAAAATCATTTTATTACACATTCCTTGCAAACGACAGGATTTACTTAAAAAGAGTAAAACAAATTGCAATTTGAACTTTACATTATTGCAGCATATCCATGCTCATGACTAAAGCCATTAAGTGACCTAGCTGATTGAAACAGGAATTTAGGGCTTTTTGAGATAAAGAATATATCCACATACTTCCGTTGCATATTCATCTGTGAATGAGTTTTTTTTTTACCTCAATCGCTGATTACATAAAGAAAGTTTTGAGGAAACTATGTCTATTCTAAAGGACGGCAATTATGCAAGTGTGGTTATGGAAGCAAATAATTCAATTATGAATAACACCACCAAACTGAGACTTCTTTTAATGGTTAACATATTCATGATCATCGGACAAGACATAAAACACTAAAATCTGGGACAGAAGATCTCTACCCTCAGGCTAAGGATATCGATGTAGAACATCCAGGGAACGGATTACTTTAACAAATTTTCGATTAAAAAAAAACTTCAGCTTGGTTTTGTTCTAAAAATAAATGCTTGTGTAAAAGGGTAAAGAGCATGGCTATCTAGAAAGCGTAATGATTACACAATGAGAAGCTTTTATCTCTTCTCGTTTGCTTGATAGGTAATATGGCAAATTGTCTGTGTGTCTCTCTCTTTCGTTTTTAAATCAAATTGGGATTTTCCTTTTCTTTTTTCAATTCAGTTGGATGATGGTTTGTGTGTATCCCCTAGGAAACATGGACCCCCCCCCCCCAAGGTTCACATCTGGACTCGCCACTGTAACCAAATAGTCCATCGTCCCCGCACACATCATGTTTGTAAATAATATATCTTTCCTGCCTGGAGGTAAAGCTATCGCGTTAGCTCCTCAGAGAATGAGGATAATGTTCTCCTATGTGTACTTTGTTTTCTAAATGTCTTTTGGTGTCAGCTTTAAGGTATTTCAAAGAGATTTACCAAAAGACACTTTTTTAAAAAAAGAAGAAGACGAAATAATATGAATGATGAAAGTGAAAATTTGACTTTTTGAATTAAACTTGAGCTAGCACAATGTCTGTGTGAATAGCGGTTTGATGGCAGCTTTAGGTCATTTCGAAGAAAAGATTTACCTAGAGACACTTTGTAAAAATTAAAAAAACGACAAAATGTGTGAAAAATGGAGACGCAGAATTAACTTTTTGAATCAAAATTGAGTTACAAAACATATTTCTGTGAATAACGGTTCATTTATTTAGTGTAAGTTTAATGACATCTGCAACATTTCACTTTACTGACTTTTTATTTTATAGTGCTTAGTGCAGGTTTGACTCTTTTGTACATTTACACATTACATCTCCAATCAATCTGAGCAAATACGCATTATAAAGGACGTTCATTTGGCCCTTGTTTTGTTCACACTCTTTACAATACCGTGGTTTCATAATAATGTATTTGTTCCAAGCACGCTAAGACTGCTGGTTGAATAAAATCAAGAGATTTTATTCAATCATTCGATTTGATAGCCAGATAGATATATCAGTGTTTAGGTACGTGTACGTAGCTAGATAGCTATTTAGATAGATCGATATATGGATGGGGAGATAGATAAATAGATAGAAAAATAGTTACATGCTTACATATAAATATATACATACATACATACATACATACATACATACACACATACATATATACATACATACACACATAGCCAGATAAACAGACAGATAAATGAACACGTATTATAAGGAATTCATTTGTATAGCGTGTTAAATGATGTGGACGGGTAATGTTTCACGGTAAATTAATCTTTTGTTGCAAGGTAATACCGAATTAGATACATAATTCATTCTCGGCACAGAAACACTTACGGTCTGCATGACAATTGAGATGTCTAATTGAACAGATGGTATTGATCATGTTGATTAGAAATGATCGTATGGTCAACTTGTGTATCACTTATTCTTGTACGTGTTCCGTTTTCCACATGTGCATCGAAATCTTTGTGCATTTACTCACTCGGTATGTATCTGTGTGTTTCTATTTGTATTTCATTATGTTTTATTTATGTTGTTTTCACTTGCTATTCACTAATAGGGCCAACTCTACCCTATATCCTGAGTAATTCACTCATTCATTCATTCTTTTCCTTTTTTTCAACTTTGACAAAAATCAATTCATTTTTTCCTTGTTTTACCTTTGAAATGACTGTTTAGTTTGATTGCTTAAGTGTTGCGAGACGAAAATTCACGTTCATATTTATTTCAATCTCTGGTCACTCATCTCTTACATCGATTAATATATTAGCTTATCATACACAACTTATTTTTTTAAGTTGTTGAAAATGCAACAAATATTTTTCTTAAAATATATTCTACAAAGTTTTAGCCCAAGATGTCCCAAAAAAGTAGTAGTCTTCGGACCTCTGCACTTGGAATGTAGAACTAAAAATTAAAATCGCATGTTGACAGATACATAATTCATTCTCGGCACAGAAACCCTTATACAGTGTGTCCCAGAAAAAAGGAAACCGGATTTCATGGCAAAAATATTCCATCATAATAAACAATATCTTAAATGAATTAGATATGTTTGTAAAGCTGCGTTTCTCTTCTTTCATTTGATACACAACATATTATTCATTGCTCACGCATGATTGAATGAAAACAATAAATATTGATGCTACCAAAATTTCATTTGCACGCACAAATTCCATGTTTGAGTGCATTTTCGGGGTAGTAAATGTAATTATTTTTAAGAAATAAAAGCATGACATAAATATTCAATATTTCTTCTTTTATCTGACACCTCATGCGTAAAAGATGAATAACGTATGACGGAGAAAAAGTAAAATTAAAACATGCCTGTTTTAGTGTGATTTTCAGAATGAATGCATTTTTAGCTTTTGGAGGCCGGCTAACAAAAGGTTCACGCACAGCTGACTTCACACAATATCTTGCTCGGGCACAACAATAGGCTCCGAGTCATGTTCGCAAGGTTATTTCTTGGTTGCTGGCTGCCAAATTCAGAAAGCAGAGTTAATGAAGGCATTTTGTAACATTTCTGAAAACAAGCATCATTTCAAATTGTCTTTTCTCACTCATGTATCGCTCATTTTTCATAAATGACGTATCATACGAAAGAAGATAAAATAGGCTTTTTAATGATGTCCTTCAATATCGAAGATATTCTGAATACATTCAAGCGTGACAGTTTGAATTTCAAATTTGCTCGTGCAAATGATTTTATACCTGTATCCCTTCTAATTGTCTTTGCTCAGTCATGCGTGAATGGAAATCACTGTGACTGGTATCAAATCAAAGAAGAGAAAATATGCTTTCCAACTATGTACGATTTGGGGGTCATATTTGTTATTAACATATAACAATATCTTCATCAATCTCGGTTTCCTTTTTTCTGGGACACACTGTAGTATGCATGACAATCAAGATGTCTAGCTAAACATATGGTAAATTAATAGAAATGATCATATGGTCAACTTGTGCAACACTTATTCTTGTACGTGTTCCGATTTTTACATGTGCGTTGAAACCTTTGTGCATTTACGCACTCGACATGTATCTGTGTATTTCATTATGTTTTATTTATGTTGTTTTCACTTGCTATTCACTAATAGGGCCAACTCTACCCTATATCCCAAGTAATTCACTCATTCATTCATTCTTTTTTTTCAAATTTGACAAAAATCAATTCATTTTTCCTTGTTTTACCTTTGAAATGACTGTTTAGTTTGATTGCTTAAGTGTTGCGAGACGAAAATTCACGTTCATATTTATTTCAATCTCTGGTCACTAATCTCTTACATCGATGAATATATGAATTCATTATACAAAAGTTATTCTTTTAAGTTGTTGAAAATGTAACAAATAATTTTCTTAAAATATATTCTACAAAGTTTTAGCCCAAGATGTCCCCAAAAAGTAGTAGTCTTCGGACCTCTGCACTTGGAATGTAGAACTAAAAATTAAAATCGCATGTTGACAGATACATAATTCATTCTCGGCACAGAAACCCTTATAGTATGCATGACAATCAAGATGTCTAGCTAAACATATGGTAAATTAATAGAAATGATCATATGGTCAACTTGTGCAACACTTATTCTTGTACGTGTTCCGATTTTTACATGTGCGTTGAAACCTTTGTGCATTTACGCACTCGACATGTATCTGTGCATTTCATTATGTTTTATTTATGCTGTTTTGACTTGCTATTCACTGATAGGGCCAACTTTACCCTATATCCCAAGTAATATTTTTTCCTTGTTTTCCATTGAAATGACTGATTAGTTGGATTGCTTAAGTGATGCAACTTGCAAGAGGGAAATTCACGTTTTATATTCATTTAAATTTCATAACTCTCTGGTCACTAATCTGTTACATCGATGAATATATGAATTTACCATACGCAACTTTTTTTTTCAAGTTGTTAAAAATGCCAGAAATAATTCTTAACATAATTATATCTTACAAACTTTTAACCCAGAGTGTTCAAAAAAGTATAGTAGTCTTCGGACCTCTGCACTCGGAATGTTAGACTAGAAATCAATTGTTATGAAAGCGACCCTCTTTTTGTCTTATGAATAGGGACCCTGTGATTAACGAATGAATGGCGACTCTTTTCCGTATTATGAATAACGACCCTTATGTCTTATTATGAATGGTAGGCCTTATGAATAATGACCTTAAAAAAAACTCAAGTTAAGAGACACAACGTATTCTAATTCACTAATGGTCACACTGCTTCGCAAGAACACACTGTTTCGTCCCTTACAAAAAAAATATAACATTCACTATCTTTCCTCTGTTTTTCAGACAGTCCGTATAGAATTCACACCGTCTCGATTACGCTTACATCACACGAAAAATGTTCAGGAAAAATACAGCGGGCTGAAAATAAGGCATTTATATGCTATACGTACGCGTGGCACCTGCATTTTAATGCCTCATTAGTTGGCCTTGAGTATACAAAGTAAAGCTCTAAGTGAGCTTCAAAAAACGCCTTGCCGTCGCCTGTATCATGAATGTAAATGTCCGCGTAATGCCGGCCGCCATTGCGAAGTCTGCGCTATGAAATAATTGAATAAAAACCAGATATTATGACAAACTACGAGGGACCCACACACAACACTTCAGACGGAGATTTATCATAGATAATAGCGATTCGTCACTGTATGGTATTTTTGTATTCCAAGGTTGTTGGACTCGAGCGAGAGGTATTCCATCTATCCGTGTTAATGTTTCCAATAGATAATGGTGTGCCTCCAAAGAATTAAAGACGCTGCAGAACTACCAGATTGGAGGACCACTATACAACGCGCTTTGGAGTGAGAATATCTGATACATTTAAGACATAATTTAAAGGAAGATGTAACCGGCAACTAACTGGAATAAGTTAAGAAAAAAAATGGCATTATGAGTATTGTGAGAATTATGGTACATGGTGATAAAGAAACCCTAAATAAGAGACAATGTGTGACACATACCCTCAGCAAGACCCTTTTAATTCATTAATAAATTTCTGCTAATTTTACGTCTTTACTAAATTTTTCTATAGAAGAAGATCGCAGAAAAAGCTATAGGGGAGGAGCTTATTGATTCAAAAAGGGCATAAATTAATACGGCGCGATTAACACACGTTGGGTGGCATGCATCGATCGCAGCAGGTCAGCTCAAGGCCAGCGCACGTGCAATCTGATTGGTTGGATAGAACTAATAGTTACCCCAAAATCTTTCTTATCTTATTCCTGTTAGTTGCCGGCTACATCTTCCTTTAACAATGACCACATTTTTACAAATCTAAACTTCATAATCATCCATGTTTCTTTGATAAAGTTTAAAGATAGACTTTGATAAAGTTTAAAGATAGACCCCAAGTCCATTTCCCCCATAGACCGATGTGTTATACTTTATAGTACACTGCATGCATAATTATAAGTCATGCATGATATTTAACCACACGTACCTTGCCAGTGGAAGCATAACTTTCCGAAGTTTTGCATTCTATGATGTGCATGTGTCCATTCAAACACTATATTAAGTATAACTCGTATATCACAGTTTGACCTTTTTATGTTAAACGTTTAATACTAGTGTCTTTAAAAGGAGAAAGTATTCGAAAATGATTTAACATGTCATTCAAATTCATATCATAATACCTGCTATGTTCAGAACGTTTTCCATTTTTCATTTCATTATTCACAAGAAAATATTAACTGCTTTTTCCTTCATGTATTATATATTTTGACAACCTTTAGAGTACATGTTTTAATTTCCTTCAATGTATTCATAATATCCATTCTAAGAATAACTTACATACTCGTCATTGACTTGTTCGTTTAAAGTAAAAAGGAAACCATGCCTGTGTAACTTTATTATCACGAAATTATGTAGGGACTGTCATAATGATTTACATTTTTGAATTGTTACAATTATTCTTGAGCAAGGTAATTATTATGCCTAGTGTGTTCACATAGATGCCGTATAAAGTGTGATTTTACTAACCTGGAAGAGGCTTCACAAAGTGTGTCAGAAAGCATTAAGGTCAATTTAGTCTTCGCGCGTTTTCTGCAAACATCATGCTGTGCTATGATTTTAACCGTGTAAATTGAGAACGTCCAACTATCCACCCACTACATATTTTCTTATTATTTCACACAGTGAATAAGGACAAACAACAACATATTTAATATACTTAACGGATGATCTGGTATTTTTCTATTTGTAGTGAAACCGGCAGGATGTCATAACCACGCGCAATATTATCTCACGACAGCTGCAGCTCTCGGGTCCCGGTAACTAACCCGAGACGGTTTGAGAGCCGAGACCTACATACCACGTCATTACGCCCATACCACGTGAGAGTCGTTCTCTACACTGCAAACAGTCCGGTGTTAAATTTAGCACCCAGGGTGTTGCCAAATGTAGATACCAAATGTTTAAATGTGTAAATACAATGGCATTTTGAAGAAATTGCCATCTAGGAACCTTTAGCAAAATATAGGAGCTAGAAACTCAGTTATAGTAGAATTACATGTATAGTGACCGTTAGACTCTGATTTTATTTTTTTTTCGCGAGAGAAAAGTCCTACCATAGAACGTACACTAAACGGCTATTGTTATTCTTTTGCATTTTTCAAATTCTAATTACTGACCCCCAGATTTCACAGACGTGCCCTTCATCAATAGCCTAAGGGCATGGGTTATCTTTTCCTGGTCTGCGGCGATGTTTGCAAATGAGATCCACTGCCTTTAATTTTCGTTTTGAACTGCAATTTTTTCAGGGCTCCAGTTTTAGACCTTATCAAAGTCACTGGTAGCAAGGGGAATCATTTAGATAATTTTTTTTTTTAACTGGAAACATTGCTATACAATGCCTTTTACACTATTCTGGTATCTAAATGTATATCGCACAATACTCTGGGTGTTGAATTTAAGACTCTAGTTTGTGAAGTATGCATGTCAGTAATCGTTGCGATGGGGAGTACTGGTAAATCTTTAGTCAAAAGTCAAAATCGTGTTTCTCTTATGAACAAACATTTCACGATTGCGGTCCATGAGTAGACAAATTGGCCATTCTGTGGCTTAATTCATAGGGGGTGATTTTGTAGTAAAATTGTGAATTGATAGCAAATTTCCGATACATGTTACTGTATACGAAAGGGATTTTAGTTGATTTTATACTTTTCAGTGGATTTCACAATTTTTTAAATGAATAAATTGGGCTTTTAATCATTATATAAACAACGATATTCGCTGAAATTGTCAACAATAGTGTAAACTTTACTGTAAATTTGCCGATAGAAATCTTTCTTTCACCATAAATCTACTTTTTCAATATTTTTCTAAAGAGGATTGTGATAAATGAAGAACTCAGTTCCAAAAGGAGCTAAATCCACCTTAGTGAATTTGGAGAAAATTGCTTTTCTTCCTTCCAAGCTTGTACACACGCTTATGTACAAATCAAAGTGAAATACTATGTACATGTTTCATACTCGCTTGTGTAGTTTGTCTCTACACGTTATTCTATTACTCGATAAATCGATGGCCGATGTACTGATAATAACTTGTTTTTTAAGAGAAAAAAAATTAGCACCTTTTGAAAGGGACTCTTCAATTTTGTTCCAAATAAAATGGTTATAAACGAAGATCTCACTTGCATAAGGAGCTAAACCCATTTTCAAACACGTTATTAGCATCAGTGTATTGACCATCCTTGCATCACAAGAAATAAGTTCCCGTTTAAAAAAATATTTGTAATGTCGTACTAGGAACCTTTGATCAAATCTGATTGCAAGACACGTAGCCGTATACCTTTTGTTCACGCTTCAGTGAGTACGCCCTAAAGGAATGTCTTCTGGTGATGACAATTTGACATTTGTTTCGCTATCATTGAATCACAGTTGTAACCTTAGTCTTGAAAAGGGTGACCATTTTGCCTCTAGGGTGTGCTCACGTGACCAAACGATTTCCTGTTTTCCCCTTAATTTCACGTAAAATGTATAGCTGAGAAGTACAGTTACGTGTACACAGATGTCCTCAAGGGTGTCTGATTCAGAAATTACAGAGAATTATTTAAGGGTATATTATTTTTGTGTTGTGTTAAGATATATTGTAGCAAAGTTGCACGAGCATTATGACAAGTCGTATTGCGTACTTTTCTTTTTTTTTCCGTAGTTGCGTGTACAAAGCCAGGATTAAAATTAACAACAACGCAAGTTTTCTCCGAAGTCAGCAAAGTGGATTTAGTGCCTTTTACAATATTAATGCCTCGTTCCCACTGTCATGCGATCCATACGAACGCTATGATTTGCCATTCGTAACTGATCGTGAAATTTTGTTCACTTCTCTAAAAATTTTACGTTTCGATACCCAATATCTCAAAGAGTCCAAAAATTTTATTAGGTGTGCCCTCTTCAAGTCAAGCCAAGATCGCTGAATGAAGCGCATTCAATCTTGTCAGTATTGTCCAAGTTTGATCCCAATCACCAAGGGCGTAGGCTGGGGGTGCACCCCCC
>JZLH01S0099687.1:964-13504 GCA_001188425.1 Eucidaris tribuloides
GAAAAAAATCCCGTTCGTTTGTGAAATATCAATGTCTTCACGGTCTATTTCGAGAGAGTTCCTTATCTCCATTCGAAAATGCGCTCCACGACACTCATTCTGCAATGCAGAATCCAAATTATCATTTCTTCGCTAGCTCGAGATATTGAAGCCGGTTCTGGCTAATGACGCTAAGCTCTAACTAATGATTCGGGTCCTCATGACATGATTTTAGATCGTCGGTAAAATCTCATTCTATATTGATAGAAATAAAAAAAAAAACCCCGTACAAGTGTGTTATTCCTCTTCATAAATCTGAAAGTGATGTTTTTTTTCCTTTTATAATAAATCATGGATCATTGTTTGCGGGTGTCACACTATAGATTATATTTATTTCATTTTGATGTTATTGCTACATTTCGTTTCTCTATTCTTCGATCATGTCGATTATTAATTTCGTCAGGTCATGGAAATAATTCTATGTCACCATACAGGTGCAAAGAAGGGTTGGGCTGTGACGGGGTTATTTGTGTCGTTACAAGTACTGTGGAAATATCTGATTTTATGCGACTCGAATCAGTTCAACGCAATTATGAGAAAATTCGTGCTCGTCATACCTCCTAACTTTTACCGAAGTACATACACTGTGTATGTCTGTATAAAAGTAAAAGCCTTTTTTGACTTCTCGATGCGTTATCAGTGGTTATGTTGAAACCTTGGATCAGATTCATGGTTGAAACACGAGCTTGATCGTCTTCAAATTGTGCGCTGCAATGGAGAGGGTTATGCATATTCATAAGATAACATATCGGTATTGGCCACTCACAGCGCCTATGAGAGAAAACTCATGCATAATTCATAAGGGTGTTATTGTTTGGGTTCGCGTACCGGAAAACATGTGTGTGATTGGTCCGTACGTAAACGGGCACTGGTATAAGCCACACCCCCTCGTAGCAACGGTAGCTGTGCGCTTCGGTCTCAAAATCAAATCGTCCACGGGTATAGATCGTCTTAAAATCAAATCGTCGCGAACGGGTTAAAATGGGGAACAAAATATACATTCTGGAACGTAAACTTAGACAGAACGATAATATATAAATAGAGAACGAATAAAAACACTCAGTAGAGTGGAATCGCCCCCATCATCTTAAAAACAAACGGATGTCTCCATTCACGTCCTTCGAACAACCCTTCCAGTCGACCTTTTCATTTCTGCCAGTCGGCAAATTGTCCATGTACACCCTCCCCTTATAACGCCCCTGAATGCAAATTCGTGTTATTTTACAATGAGTAGACCGACAAATCCTGTTCCTTTCTAACTTAGCTAACTGCTATATTTGTATCACCTAGCCCAATTTTTTTTCTAAAGAATTGCAGCCTTTTGCCGTATATTTATGAAATGTGGAGAGTTATGGCCTGAATTTTTAAAAAAAGTGTTGCTGATATTAATCGTTTGAAGAAATTAAAGAATGGTGTTTGTTTAATAACATTGAGTAGATTGTTACGTAATCTGCCTGATTTGTTTTAGGGATTTCTTGCAATACTATTAATCGGTGTTTTATGTGGTAAAGAAAGCACGATTTGGTGGCATATTTTTAATTGTTTAGAGGATAGCAAAAACGCTATCATTTTGTGTGAATGATTTTATATTTGTAGATCCCATATTACATTTTCATCAATTGAAATGCCAAGGAATTAAATACAGTATCTTTTAAAAAGTTACAAGGGATCGGTTCTACTATAATGTGGTAATTGGCATTTTTTCTCGAGTTCCAGCTCCAAAATTGCATTCATTCTGCCCGAAATTTTCTCCTGTACCTGCTTGATCATTGTAATAACTTGTAATTGTAAATAATTGTAATTTCTGAAACTTGACGGGTAAAGTAAATTATTAATTTATAAAAGTTAATTCGTTTTTTCTAACCTTCACACCTTAAACAAGCTCAATAATTGTGATTGACAATATCAAAATGTAACCAATTCAAAATTACGTAGAAGACCGAAATGCAGAAAATGTGAAAAGTCGTGTACGGAAATAATTTGAACATTACGAATGAAATATACCCAATGAATATTTTATTTTCGCAACCCCTGGTATAGGCTAGTAGATCTACTGAAATACCCATCACTAATTGCAACAGAAACCATTCCAAGTTTTTATGGATCAAAATATGGTTTAAAATAACATACTAAAAATCACGGAAAATCGGAGCTGTGGAACATGCCCATTTTCCAAGATGGCCGCCAAGATGGCCGCCATGTTGATGAAAGTTCAAATTTTCAGGATAAAATTTGTTTAGAACATCCAATTCCTATAAACTTGGTGGCATTTAAAAGTAAATTAAATTTCCTACAATTTGATACCACATTTGATAGGTATTAGGGTGAATTTCATGACGATTTTGGGTCAAAAACCTTATTTTTTGACATTTTTTCCTCAAAATCGAAAATATCAAAAACACATTTTTACCATAAATCTACAGTTTATTTACCAAATGATGTCATACTTTTCTAGAATTTGCCCATTTGAACAACACTTTGTGAAAACTGGAAGTTGATTCCTATTTTTAATCAGAAGTTATAAGGTCGCAAACTTGACAACTCGATAGTCACTATAGGAGCATTTTGGCCGGTACATACGTTATGTGCATAGTATTTCCATAGACTACACGTGCTATGAGTGTGTATATTAGGTGCATAGTATTTCCATAGACTACAGGTGTTATGAGTGTGTATATTGAGTCCTTGTATCGTCGCAAAACCATGTGATGAAAACCATTAATTTCTTAAAATGAAATTGAAAGTTTTAAAGTATCCTGTTGTCATGGTAACTGTAGCTATAATGTAGCTTATGTTGTCATGGCAACCACATGTGGTAAATGCTATACATGTGGGTTAGCGATGTTTTTGTATTTGCACACCAAATCTTAACAGAAAATGTGTTGTATTATGTCAAATAGGCCTACTGCTTAGTAGGCCTATTATGTTAAAGGACAAAGCACACTAACAGACTAAATGAGAGCAAATGTGCCCCTTTTATTCAAAATGGCCACTAAAGTGACCACCAAAATATACATTTTGTGAAAATATGTACTTATACAGTACATCAGGAGGTTTAAATTCTTATACATGTACACTCTTTGTTTATCTAGATTTATGCACTGAATATCCCTTTCTGGTGCATTTTGGGATAAAAAGGGCAAATTTGTACCTTTTTCTTCCCCACAATGCACCAGAACAGGATAATCACTGCAAGATCAACAGTATCGTCTACAGATCACTATATAGTAATTAGCCACGGCTTGACATATTTTTAAAGGGAAAAGTTATGCAAGGTTAGCATTGAAAATACATGTTTATAGCAAAAAGGCCAAATGAAAATTTCAATTAAAAGCCCTACAAAGATCAAACACTGTACCTTTACCTGGCTGCATTTTGCATTTAGGGGATGTGCTGGCTTGGATTTTAAGTCATTTTAAAAATCATCAATGTCACATTCTGGATCAGGAAGAGTCACATTGGTGCAATGAAGTCCTTTACACACAACACATGCTGTCGATCAAGCTTTATAGTCCATACTTTCTACATCAACATTTCAATTAGAGGGGCACATACAAGTTTGTGAAAAAGACGTGCACTTCCTACAGAAAGTGTGAATTTTTGCATACAGGTGTATTTGGGGGCATTTATTTCAACAATTGCCGGAGCCAAGAAATCTGACTTTGAATTTCAACATGGCCACCGTGGGGAAAGATTGAATATCAATATTTGGGGTATTGAATGACCTGTGGTAAAGATATTTAGGACACAGCATTTTGACATGCTGAGTCAACCAACAGATTAATTTGAACGCCTGATAAACCACATTGCAGCCATTTTGAATTCCGGCCGCCATGGTGAATTGTTGAAAATCCCTAAATTGCCAGAAATAATCTATAGGCGGTAAACTTGGCAACCTGAGGGAACAGGGGCAGGGCCCAGAAACGCTAAAAATAGGTAATTTTTAAACATTTTCACCAGATCCAGAAAATGTTTAGCCAAGTCACATTTTGTGTAGCTCTATGTATGATGATTATTGTTCCTCATGAAAAAGCCCAGGGTGACCATGTTAGGCTACTGAAAGGGATGACAGGTTGGGAGGAAGGCCCTATAGGGATAATTCACACTTACACCTTCTTCTTTAAAGCGCATGATTTGATTTATACCAAACTTGGCAGGAATGATCCTCAGGCGAAGGGGATTCAAGAACATTCAACGTCCATCCAATCCTTTTTAGTGTACAACAGAACTTAATATTAGCGCTAATAATGTCCGACCCTAAAAAAAAACGAACTCCAGATGATCCTTCTTTAGTTAGCCTTATACGGTTATATTAGAACCAATAATATGTGACCCTAAAAAACAAACTCTTGACGATCCTTTTTATTGTAATACGGAACTTAATATCAACGCTAATAATGGCCGACCCTAAGAAACGTACTCCCGACGATCCCTTTTAGCATATTATGGAACTTAATATTAGCGCTAATAATGTCCGACCCTAAAAAAACGAACTCCCGAACTCAAGGACAGACCTCTGAAATATTGTGTCTTATGACAATATCTAAAAAAAAAAAATATAAAAAAAGGTTTGCCTAGTTTGTACAGATGTTGAAACGAAAATCCCTATTTTTTTTTTGCCCTCCCTTATAAGCAAATTAAAGGGGATTTGTTAGCGATTTTTTTTTAAATACCACGTAAACAACCCCCAAAGTGTTGCCGCTGAGTTAGAATAAACAATAGTCGGGGGAAGGGGGCACGGCGCTTACGCAACTTCACGTAAACTTTGAATGGTGTCCATAGAGAGTAAATCATAAAGAAATTGCATCCCATTCCCATAGGAATGATTCTGCCAAGATTAGTTAAATCTGAACATTTTTTTTTTCATGAAGGATATGACAATGCATTTTTCCACTTTCCCCCCCCCCACTCCCCCTGATATAAAGTATCCTTCTGGGGCCAAATGTGACCACCCTGTGAACTGTCATGAACGACGGCATCATCTTGGCTGGGGACGTTGGGGCCTGTGCCCCGGGTCCCCAGGGGGCCAGGTGTACCATTTGAGTGATCTTGAATCCCCTTCGCCTGAGGATCATGCGGTTTAAAGAAGAAGGTGTAAGTGTGAATTATCCTCATACCCTAACCCCCAACCTGTCATCCCTTTCAGTAGCCTAACATGGCCACCTGGGCATTGTCATGAGGAACAATTATTCATCAGATATAGAGCTATACACAGTGTGACTTGGCTAAACATTTTCTGGATCTAATGAAAATGTTTGAACATTACCTATTCTTACCGTTGCTGGTCCCTGCCCCTGTGCCCTCAGGGGCCAGGTGTACCCCCTAAGGATTATTTCTGCCAATTAAGGGATTTTCAACAATTCATCACGGCGGCCATATCCAACAATGTGGTTTGTCAGGCGTTCAAATTAATCTTTTGTTTAACTCAGCATGTCAAAATGCCCTGTGTCCTAAATATCTTTACCGCAGGTCATTCAGTAGCCCAAATATTGATATTCAATCTTTCCCCACGGTGGCCAAGTTGGAATTCAAAGTCAGATTTCTTGGCTCCGGCAATTGTTGAAATAAATGCCCCAAAATACACCTGTATGCAAAAATTCACACTTTCTGTCGGAAGTGTACATCTTTTTCACATACTTGTATGTGCCCCACTAATTGATATGTTGCTGTAGAAAGTATGGACTACAATCAACTGATGTAAGTTCTGATTCATCCAGGTAAAAAGTCAACAAATAATTATATAAATCAAGGCAACTGGACTTACGTTTGTACTTCGACGAGAACGTTTCGCGTCCTATCCTGGACGCTTCATCAGCTCCTCTGAAGAGGTGGCGGGAAATTAGCGTCGTTGCGACTCTGCGCAGACGCACTGTCGATGTTGAGACGTCGAGGGATCTTCCGGATAACGGCACCGTACGCCCGGGAGAGGTTGTGACGCAGTCCCCCACCCCTGTTGAGGGTGGGGTTCTCGGCGTTGACGTACACGGCTTCTCGGACAAGCTACCGCATTCCCGTCTACTTCAAACCAGCAAACACTCTCAAACAGAAATTAGTTCACCCAAAGGACAAAGTTCCCAAGGAAAAGAAAAACAACGTTGTTTACGCCATTCAGTGTAAGGAGGGGGGTTGTCAAGAAAACTATATCGGCGAAACCAAACAACCGCTTCACAAGCGGCTGTATCAACATCGCAGACCAGAGACTTCTGGCAACGATTCTGCGGTCTACACTCACTTAAATACGTCAAAACATGGGATCAAGGACAGAGATGTGCTCATTCTAGACAAGGAGCCTCGTTGGTTTGAGAGGGGGTCCGAGAAGCCGTGTACGTCAAAGCCGAGGGGTGGGGGACTGCGTTACAACCTCTCCCGGGCGTACGGTGCCGTTATCCGGAAGATCCCTCGACGTCTCAACATCGACAGTGCGTCTGCGCAGAGTCGCAACGACGCTAATTTCCCGCCACCTCTTCAGAGGAGCTGATGAAGCGTCCAGGATAGGACGCGAAACGTTCTCGTCGAAGTACAAACGTAAGTCCAGTTGCCTTGATTTATATAATTATTTGTTATGGACTACAATGCTCGATCGAAAGCATGTGTTGAGTGTGAGGGACTTCATTGCACCAATGTGACTCTTCCTCCTGATCCAGAATGTGACATTGATGATTTATGAAATGACTTGAAATCCAAGCCAGCACATCACCCAAATGCAAAATGCAGCCAGTTAAAGGTACAGTATTTGATATTTGTAGAGCATTGAAATTTTCATTTGGCCTTTTTGCTATAAACATGTATTTTTAATGCTAACCTTGCATATATTTCCCCTATAAAAATATGTCAAGCCGTAACTAAATACTATGGTGATCTATAGACGATATAATAATAATACACAGTTTTTATATAGCGCATAACACATCAAATGAAAATGTCCCTATGCGTTGAGAAGAAAATAAGAAAACAGGGAAAAGTTAGTTACTGTACTGAGGAAGCCTTTATCCTGTTCTGGTGCATTGTGGGAAAGAAAAAGGTACAAATTTGCCCTTTTTATCCCAAAATGCACCAGATATTGTTGATCTTGCAGTGATTATCCTGTTCTGGTGCATTGTGGGAAAGAAAATGGTACAAATTGCCCTTTTTATCCCAAAATGCACCAGAAAGGGATATTCAGTGCATAAATCTAGATAAACAAAGAGTGTACATGTATAAGAATTTTGTACTGTATATGTACATATTTTCAAAAAAAAATAAATTTTTGTGGCCACTTTATAACATTACTTTATATGAATAAAGGGGCACATTTGCTCTCATTGAGTCTAATGTGAGTGTGCTTTGTCCTTTAATACAATAGGCCTACTAAGCAGTAGTCCTATTTGACATAATACAACACATTTTCTGTTAAGATTTGGTGTGCAAATACAAAAACATCGCTAACCCACATGTATAGCATATTCCACATGTGGTTGCCATGACAACATAAGCTGCATTATAGCTACAGTTACCATGACAACAGGATATTTTAAAACTTTCAATTTCATTTTGAGAAATTAATGGTTTTCATCACGTGGTTTTGCGACGATACAAGGACTCAATATACACACATAGCACCTGTAGTCTATAGAAATACTATGCACCTAATATACACACTCATAGCACGTGTAGTCTATGGAAATACTATGCACATAACGTATGTACCGGCCAAAATGCTCCTATAGTGACTACTGAGTTGTCAAGTTTGCGGCCTTATAACTTCTGATTAAAAATAGGAATCAACTTCCAGTTTTCACAAAGTGTTGTTCATATACTTGGGCAAATTCTAGAAAAGTATGACATCATTTGGTAAATAAACTGTAGATTTATGAGAAAAAAATATGTTTTCGATATTTTCGATTTTCGGGAAAAAATGTCAAAAAGTAAGGTTTTTGACCCAAAATCATCATGAAATTCACCCTAAAACCTATCAAATGTGGTATCAAATTGTAGGAAATTTAATTTACTTTCAAATGCCACCAAGTTTATGGGAATTGGATGTTTCAAACAAATTTTATCCTAAAAACTTGAACTTTCATCAACATGGCGGCCATCTTGGCGGCCATCTTGAAAATGGGCATGTTCCACGGCTCCGATTTTCCGTGATTTTTAGTATGTTATTTTAAACCATATTTTGAACCATAAAAACTTGGAATGGTTTCTGTTGCAATTAGTGGTGGGTTTCATGGTAAATTTCAGTACGTCTACTAGCCTAGTATCTAAGAATGTCCTTTAGCATATACATGCATGTGTAGATAATTAAAGAATCGTTCATATTTTGTCAAGGGAAAATACATTTTAAAACGAGAATTTTCACTGTTTGATCATTGTGCGTACCTATTGTTATAAGATCGGACTTCTAAATTATGATCAAAAATTTTCCGTTTTTAGGGAAGCTTGGGGGATAGGTGTTATTAGGGCAAAACATGTTGACGCCCTGAGGAAATTCTACTTGTCAGGCTACACGCATACCCATTTAATTTTCTCCATGGGGCTACTTTGGCCTGCATGCCCGCTGTTTGTATTCATTTCAATGTGACAACGGGTAGAAGCTTCATTATCTAGGATGTTTAAATATTGCACAAACTAACCACTAACGCACAGACAGACAGACAGACAGACACACACACACACACACACACACACACACACACACACACACACACACACACACACACTCACTCACTCACACACACACACACACACACACACACACACACACACACACACACACACACACACACACACGCGCGCGCGCGCGCGCGCGTGATTAGGAGGTAGTCCTCTACTTGAGTTGAAACTACTCTAGAATCAAGTAAACTATGCAAGGATTCTCCTGTGAAAATCTTGCAGTCAAACGTTGAATCATTGTAAAATAACTAATGTCGATATCCATCGTGGCAGGCAAACCCGTTGAGTGGATCTCTATAGTCCTATTTTTATTGTGCCCCGATAGAAATAATGTTCATGCTTGATTCTCCTTAAATAAACAAATTAGAGACAAATCCTTCCAGCTGGGAGATGCACTCTAGCTGGTGTATAGTTGGTATATATTTCACCTCATTTGGTTCTTGAGGCATTTTGAAGACGTTCCCAATCATATCACTTACCTTTAACCCTAAAAAGCCCAAGCGATTTTTGGCTCTCCGTGGCACATTGTGCCCCCCTACTTTAAAATCTTTATTTTTTGATCAATCACTCTCAAAGTCAGCACACATGCAAAGCAACTCAAACTCTACAAAACCATCAAAATTTCTCAAGGTCACCACATGGGGGCGCTATTCACCATAATATAATGAAATACATAGAAAATATGGATTTTGTTGAATATTTCGAGGTTTTCGCCTTTAATATCCCTTGTATACACTCACAAGTGATTAATTTATCTCTAAATATACAAGATCACATATTTTAAGATAGAAAATAAGTATTTTGAGTAAACTTTGACTGTTTGGGGCTCATATTTTGTGTTACAATACATATAGTGGGAATGTAATGCATATATGCACAAATTACTATGCACTGTTGGTTGCATTAAAGAGTTAAAATAACCTGAATAAATGCATTTTGTTATCATTCTGGTAAAATTTTTTGATGGAATTGCACTTTGATGCATCAAATCTTGTAATCTGATAATTTAAAATTGAAAATAAAGAAAAAAAAAGCAAGAAAAATGAATTTTCAATATTTGTTATTGTTTTTATTGTTTTGGCGCCATTTTACCCTTCAAAAATAAAGAAAAACAAAAGAAATGTATTGAATATGTTTCAAAATAAATGAAACGTACGTTCCATGTTATATTTGAGTCAATAGATACGAAAAACAAGTGGCAGTAACTCTTCTATGTAGTAAAAATAGAAGAAAACACCCAAAAATGACACACATGACCTTCAAAATGTGGTTGCCATGGCAACACGATTTCACGGGTAGCCCTAAACTATACACCAAAATGTTTGGCATAAAATTTTAGGAAAAGTCACCAAGTTTGATCAAATTTCGACAAAAATTGTGGACGTGGCGAAAAAAAAATGGTAGGGGGCACAATTTGCCCCCCCCTTGGGCTTTTTAGGGTTAAAGCAAGAATTAGAGAAACTCCCAGAATGTTAACTGTATGTTTTGTGTATTGTGTGTAATTTGTGTGTTCAAAATAGGTAGAGAACTACATTGTGGGGGTAAAATCCACATACATTTGTAGGATTAGACATTGTGGCCGTATTTATGCATTGTCATGCGCTGTGGAGGTCAAATATTAACCCTCACAATGTCAGATTATATTTTCAGTTACTCCCACAATGCAATACCCCCCCCTCCCAATGTAGCCATTGTAAGTGTGCACTCAAGTTAGAAATGATTTCATAAGTTTACCTGGGGAGGATTTCACTAACATTGGCCAGCGATTAATCGCTAGACTCATCGTTCGCAGTCAACTCATCGCAGCTGCGTAGAGTTGACTCCGAGGATTTCACAAAACCCGTCGCAGCAGCGATGCATTTTTAATCAATAAAAACTTCTTGAACGAGGCTAGGGTCAAATCACCAACTGTCTCCGATCGGCGTGGCGCACAGTTTTGCGTGACAATTTTGACCTAAATAATGGATTTTGGTGGTGATCAAGTGGACTATGATGTAGGTACATGTAGAATTACAATTTAAATGTTCTTTGGTAATTAGTTATCGACTTTGCAGCTTTCAATATTGTATCTGTCACGGCCAATCGCCAGTTTTCGTGGTGTGTTTGCCGTGTCTTCGCACAGTAGCAGTGAATGCATTGCTATCTACGTGCGATAACACAGTGCAGTGCAGTGCAGCACGTTCGGCCAGCCCACTGCACGGGTCATACACCGGGGTTATGTATGTCTGCACATCAGGACCAAAGCTAAACGTTAAGATTTCACTTGAATTTCACATTTATTGTACCAGTGCTAGTGTAGAATTGATGTACCCCAATTCTAAAGCAAATTGCGCAATGTACTAAACTAACTAACGGTAATAGACTTAAGTTAATGTAGATCTATCTACGGTACGTTTATTTAGTAGGATACGTAACGTTAGATGTTACGTGTAAAGAGGTAACAAACTTAACGGTAGAGTCTATTGCCTTTTTGAGGTAATCGTCAAGCTGTATAGGGAGTGTTGAAAATTGGGTTAGATCTATATTTAGTCTAGACCTATAAACATGATAAATGTAGATCGAACTTACGTGTTGCTTTTTTCCGGGGGGGGGGTGGCATCTGTCCTACTCGGTTCATGAGTCTGCATTGCTACAAATTGTAGCACGCAGAGTCTCTTACGTTAGACAATCTAGTTTAACTTGATGTCTGTGATTCAAAGTTGGATTCGGAGTTGGATTTATGAAGTCAGACGAGATGAATGTGTCGTAAAAGCTGGTGGTACGCAGTAACCCCGTTATTGCCTTTCAGAACAGTCAGACTCGGAAGGAAAGGTTACGATGAAGACAAAATGATGTAGACTATAAACTAAACGTTCTGTTAATTAAAAAAAGGGTACATTTTAAGTATGTCGGTGTATCGTATTACCGGACACTTTTTATTTGGATGCATAATTCACACAATAAACTTGATTGATTTTCTTGCAAATCATATTTTTTTAATTCATTCAAATGTCTATATTAATATTTCAACAAAAAGGAAGAAAGTCACTTGATTAATCTGACGAAATCGGCAGTTTAACTAACCCCTTCAAAAATTTTCTTTATTTCGCGGCGCTGAAAATCGACCTGTATTGCCGGACACCGTGTTATGTCTATGGCAAAACGCAAAAGTTGCGCGAGAAGAAAATACACGTAAACAAATAGCAAAATGACATTCTCAAAACAAGCTTGAAAGCCATTCACTTTGCACGGGCATTAGGAAAATTGGATTATTTCATGAAAAAGGCATGCATTTGTCGTTGATGTGTAAATTTTCTAAGTTTTTTGTGTTCTTACGATGCGTCATACATTTCTTGATCACCCCACTCGACTCGCACATTCGATACGCGTAGTCCCGCGCGTAGAACGCGCGTCCGGTAATACAATAGTGTCCGGTAATACCATGCGTGGGCATACTTTAAAATCATTGCCCAACACATTTTGTGGGGTGGTGGTAGGATATAACAGAGATTCATGATTGCAAAATGACAACTTATATTGTAGTCCTGCAAATGAGTTATCCTCATCTACAAATCTACATCCTGCTGAACTTGTAATTGCAAAGAAATGCACAATACCAAGCACTCGGTATATTTGACTAGGATTAAAACAGGAAAGTATGACTTTATTTGTTGATCTATTGTCTTGATTTTGTTTTCACTTCTTCAGAAGAGAGGAACTGTAATTCAAGCTGCATGAGGTTCAAGCCATTATAGGCATAATGCATTCATGCTGTCTTGGAGTAGTCGTGGAGGGAGCATGGGTGTGGAAAGGCAGAAGGTGAACGCGAGAGAGGAGTGCCGGATGGCAGAGGTAGCAGCTGGAGGGAGC
>JZLH01S0099687.1:13554-29526 GCA_001188425.1 Eucidaris tribuloides
GTTCAAGCCATTATAGGCATAATGCATTCATGCTGTCTTGGAGTAGTCGTGGAGGGAGCATGGGTGTGGAAAGGCAGAAGGTGAACGCGAGAGAGGAGTGCCGGATGGCAGAGGTAGCAGCTGGAGGGAGCCTAGACAGGTCCTGGAAAAGTACAACTGTTTAACACAGCAGCAACTTGATGGAAATGGTAGGTTCTTTTTATTCACATCATCTACAATGTATCAATAATTAAAAAAAAACAGAATTACTAGGAAGTTTTAGTGGGTTAAGTGAGAAGCAAACTTAGTATAAAAATCAATCTCCTTGCATTATAACTTTTTAATTAGACTATCATGCTGGAAATTGTGACTACTTTTGATAAAATTGCATGTTCCTTTACAAATTAAACAACTCTATTGACTGATTCATGAAATAACTTTAAATGGATACACGTCTGTGGTCTATAGTAACTATCAATGAATATTTTTCAGAAATACCTAGGGTAATAGGAATTTTTACCAAAATATTTATATTTTAATTCTAGAAATGAAACAAAAACAAACATTTGTGAAATTTGTAATCATCTTTTTTTTTCATTTTTCAATATTATATATGTTGGCATTAAAAGCAACATTGTATTCCAAAACCACTAATTGATGTACATGTATGTATTTTTCTCAACAGTTGCAGGAGGAGAATTTGTTCCACTAAATGAGCACTTTGAGTTAGTGCTGCAGGCCGTGCCTGATGAGCTCGGGGATGGAAAAACACCTATCAGAACCAGTGAAATTGTAAGTGAATAAAAATCTTCTACTGAGCTAAAAGGGCATGCACATACTTTTTCTGTATACATATAATTAATCATTACCATTGCTGTTCTGGCTTTGATTGTAGTAGATTGCTTTTTATCTTTGTGTGTTTTTACTTAACTTTACTTAATTTTATCAGGATGGATGTTGATTAAAATCAAAACAAAGAAAGCGTTAAGTAATAATCATGAAAAGATCATATGCTTTGTGAAATTAATGTCATCTCCGTCCCACCCCCCCCACAAAAAAAAATAGTTAACATTAGATTCTCAACTCTTAATTGCAGTAAATTGTTGTACGAGCAAGTTATCAGATGTTTATGGGTGATTTGGAGGAATAATCCACAAATTAACTGTGTGTTGTTGGTTGTTTTCTAAACTTGAAATACCTGTAACCTCAAATCCAAACTTCCAACCATGAGGTTGCACGACCATAGGTCAAGCATTGTGTCCCTCAGAGCTCTTGTTTATCATTAAATTGCTGAAATCAAATGAAAGGGATTGGGAAAGGCAACAAATCTGAAACAACAATACTTACGAATGTTAACTATTACTATTTCTGACTAAATTCAATGTATCCTGTTGATCATTTTGTAGGAGCCTGGTGTTTGCATGTTTTTGGATGTCATGGCACAGAGCATTTTCTTTTACAAGGCAAAGCGAAATGGCACTGATTTTGTCATATAATAGTGTAAGTTCTAAGTACTACATATTTTGAGTAATACTTGCCAAAATAAGGACAATGTGTGGTTAATAGTTTAATACTTGTACGAATTCAGGTAATTCATTTAATTTTATTTTCTGTTTAACTTACAATATTATTAAGAATAATGATATGAGTGCACGAAAACGTAAACAATAAAATACCTCTTTAATCTCCCTTAATTTATGATTTTTGCGTGTCTGTACATTACATAAATAACAACAACTGCAGTTATAGCTAGCTCAGTGACATTATTTTTGGGCTTTGTTGCCTTTGCAAACACTTACATAATAGTTGTTCATAAAGAATAACAGGGAGCTTTCTCATTCCATTTGCATTGGGGTATTATTTATTTGTTTTTAAATTGCTTATTAAATCATATGAAATAGGTATATGGTGATGTTGACATGAATTGTATATCAAGAACATTACTTCTAGATTAGTTCCCTCATTGATTCTGTATTTGTAAATTATTTTTCTTGCAGCACAACGCTTATCATCAACTTGTCAACATCTCCTCAAGAGCTTCGTTTCTCTGCCAGGCCTACTCCAGTCCAATGTGTGAACTATATTTATACCATCATCTGAAGTCTGTGTGTATACATTGTGGATGTCTTTATTGTGAGTTTCTGGCAAGCATTTCATCTTCAGAAGAAGAACTTGGTATTTTCATAGAGCAAAAATCAGATGTTTTGTAAATTTCACAGAGTAAGAGAGTCAGCGTTGCCAGTATGCTAGAAGGTAAACATGGTGATGTCAATCATCGGCCTAACACAATTAGTAACATTTAATGTGATTTTCATTCATCATATGAAAAAAATACTTGATTGGTAGGTAGTACAAAGTATAAGTCACCTAAGACAAAGTGATTAATTTTAATAGGGGAGCAAATGCTACCAAAAATACAAGATTGTCCTACTGTATGGTGGTTTAAAATCAGAAAATCTCCTGTTGCTACCCTTCGCGGCATCCAAATATAAAACAACATTTGTGCCTAGCGGATGTTTAGAAGGAATTAGTTTCTGTGAAATCTGAATCTCCAATTATTACTTAAGAATTTGTACCACTTGAGTCAGTTTAGTAGTTTATTTTAATATTTATGTATTGGTCTATGATAATTTATCTTACAGACAACTGCATAACATTTGTTATTTTAGATTGTGATAAGTGTTGTTATAGTACGACATTTCTGGTAACTTGGCCATGAAGTTAAATTCATTCAAAATGTACATCATGAAACACCCACGCACTCCGAAAGGGTTTAAAAATAGGGACTAGGGATTTTTGTCTCAATGAATACTGGAAATTCAATTCAAAATCTTCCAGCGCTATAATTACAACCAAACCATGATTTTCTAGCTTTAACTGTTGCTAAAGGTTCTTTAAAATGTTTTCTTCAATTCACCACGCTGAATTTTTCAATGTGAATGTTTTGACATGGAAAAGAGATACCTGTCTTGTAATGTATGGAAACCATGGTGGTTTATATTAATTATGACAGGAATATAAAATACCAGTAGTTACAAAGAGAAATGTAGGCCCTAAAGCAGAGTGGTAATCAATATGAAGTAGTGGTAGCACAAAGCAGTAGTTAACGTGAGTGAGTTGGAGAAGTAGGAGCGACAGTAACCGTGGCGGCAGTAGTGCGCTAGAAGTAGAAGTAGTAGTAGTAGTAGTCAGTATAGTGGTAGTTTTAGTAGTGAGTAGTAGAGCTTCAGCAGCAGGTAGTAGTATCTAGTAGGTATGTTTGTATATTTTCAATTATCTTTATAAATTTTATTCATTGTGTGTTGTTTTATTTTTACACTCTGAATGAACGGTAATGAATAGTATGTTCTCAGGTTGTCCATTACTTATTATTATCATTTGTAAGATTGCAATGAAATAAGAGCTATAATCTTGATGGCTTTATGATAAAAAACAGTATCAGAGATTGATGATTAGAGAAAATCAACATAGTTGACGTAAAGGCTGACAAAACAAAGGGTGAGTTTCAACTGAAAGGTATCCATTTTACATAGTTGATTTAGCCTCATTATTCTATAATGACTTCTAAACGTGAGATTGAGCACATGACTATAATGTGGCAAGGCATTTCGTTCTGCATCAACATGGGTTGGAGTGGGCAAGGTAGTCGAATTTGTTTATTATTATCAATATTTTGCTGGGAAGGGTTTAGTTCTTATACACTTAGCATCAGGCCTAGTTTATAAAGTTCCATTATAGCTGTCAAGTGAATGTAAAAAGTAGTGAAATAATGTTGACACTCAGCAGCCAGTGATAATTAGACCTAATGCACATTTAGAACACATAACAGAAAAAGTGTTGTAGCAAATGTTATGTAATTTTGTGTTTGATGTTGTCAACAGACAGCTGTAATAAATGTAATGTCATAACTACATGTTGTGTTGATACAGTGATTTGTGATTGTACGATGATTTGGTGATTGTATGAAGTTGCTTGCAAGATTAGCAATATTTACAATCAGCGAAGAAAGCATTTGGCTCCTTTGGGAAGCGGAGATTCAACTTTTCAAACACAGTTTCATGCCTGTGGAAATATTACCTGGATATGGAAGATCAAAATCAATCATAAACAAGACACAAACATAATAGATACAAGACAACAAAATACACAAGATGCAGAGACAAATCAGGTACACCGCAAAACAAACTAATTACAGACAAACATATGTAATACCACACCGACAGCAAACTTGCACAGCAAACAAAACGTAAATGGCACACAAAATACACAGCACAGCGCACACACCACACACACACACAACACACACCACACACACACACACACCTATTAAACAACACAAAATCACACATGCAGACACACAAAACACAAACCACACAAGCAACGGACAATAGTAAAAACGAACAATATATAATAATAATAAATAATCAAAATAATAATAATAAATATATAATAATAAGGTAATAATAATAATTACTAATAATACTACTACTACTACTACTACTACTACTACTACTACTACTACTACTACTACTACTATAATAATAATAATAATATTATTATATTATTATTATTATTATTATTATACTTCTACTACTACTACTACTACTACTACTACTACTACTAAATAAATAAATAATGATAATAATACTGACAATACTACTACTTCTAATAATAATAATAATCACATTTATAATACCAATAATAGAGAAATAATAATAATCGCCAATTGTTTCAAAAAATTTGTATAAAAAGGGTACTATCAATGGCTCTAAGGTCTCGACGGTCAGAAAGTTTTCGCGCCAGTATTTGACCTTGCTACAGGAAGTTGCGTTTTTAGACCCATCGCAGCCCTGCGACCACCTTTTGACCATTCGCAGACCTGCGATGGGTTAGCGACGTGTTAACCCTTCGCAGGACTTTCGTGAAATCCTCAACAAACCCATCGTCCACGGGCGATGAGTTTGCCATGATTGCGACGGGTTCAAGCCCTTACGATGGGTTAACGATGCATCGCAAGCGTTAGTGAAATCCTCCCCAGATCTATGATTCATTATTTTTAGGGTGTAAAGTAAAAACTTATTTCGTTTCATTTTTGTGAAACTAAAGGGCTGTTGGTGTAATTTAGCGTATCATTCGTAGATGAGGCATGTAGATAGACATGTTTTCCACGTTCGACCAGTAGATATACCTTATAGATAGTACAAACTGTGTAAACAAAGGAATACGTGAAATCCGTAAGAGCACTGTGAAGTTCAATGTCCAAAGATATTCGTGATCTAGATATTTTTATTCATTAATCATGCACTAATATCGCCATCGGCGACGAGTTCTAAGAAAATATTTAGTCTTTAAATGTAGTGTTGGAGCTCCATATTTTACAAAGAAGGGACTGTCAGTGGATGTTGACTGTTTTTGCAAAGTTATCCCTGAAATGGCTTGCTATTTAGAAATAGCCGTACTAGTTCTTCTCTACTGCACAAATCCATGTAAGTACACCAAGGAACATATTTTACCAGCGCCATGTAATGATTATGTTCACTGTATACCCTACTGGAAGGAGAACAAATATAAAAATAGTGTTAAATGGTTACGTATATTCACCTTACATATTTCCGAAGCTGTATCTTTCTTGTAAGGAACCTTGGCGTTTTCACTGCGAAAGGATTGGTTGTACCGGGTTGCTCATTGTCTCCCTGGGTAGGCGGAGGGTAGGTTTGTGCTAATAAGCTGTGATTTACATATTGTTGTAAATATAGTGATAGTAAGCAAATAATCAACGTTGGTAAAGGTGATGGGACAAACTATCACTTCCCAGGCGATCTGGATGTAGCTTTCTTTCCGAAGCGAAGCTGAGGAAAGATAGCGTATACATTCAGATAGCCGAGGAAGTGATAGTTTGTCCCATTGCCTGAAACCAAAAGTTGATTATTTGCTTTATATTCCACATCGGAAACTATTTAACCAAAGAAACAAAAAGGATTGACATTTTTCTTTAAAAAAAAAAGACATTTGGGCCCGAATATGGAATAGGCGCCCGACCAACACCTGGCTGCGCGCATCACCAGGGGCGTCGACGTTCGATGCGCGCGCGTGCGCGTTAGCGTACATGCATGTTGCGTATTGCTCTCACGATAATACGCGCACTGCCGAGATGGTGGCGGGCGGGCTGTAGTAGCTTTTTTGTTTCGCTGATCTCTTCAGTACACACAGTCCTTAACGCGTCAATTATCACATTTTGAGTACGGCGCGAAATAAAAGTGCGTTACACTCGGACTATCAATTGACTATCTATCGAGTGTAACGAACTTTTCTTCTCGAGTTGATCTGACGGAAAACTATGCTTTATTCAACGTGATCAACTCTGGCAATCCCTATAGAGATTCTTAGTATGTGGAAATATAATTGTAATCTATTCCTTTTACTCTCAGTATTGAATGCTATTGATGTTCAAGTTCATTTTTACTCGTTTATACATACGGTTGTTACTGCTTTATCGTATTTGTGTAAGATCTTAGTCTTAATCTATTTCCTTTGCTTTCATTACTGAGTTGTCTGTAAGGTGAATTTATTTTTTGGTAATTATTGTGTTTCCTCTCTCTATATGCATGACCGTAATTAGATAACTTTTGGGTTGGATTCGTTCTGTTTTCTTTTATGCATGACTGTAATTGTGTAGTCGTTTTTAGTTATATTTGTTTTTTAATACATATGTCTTTCTGTTCTGATTCTAGTACATACTCTCCTTGTGCTGACATTACCAAAATTGCTGAACAAATGCAACCCACTTTGTATGACGAAATTAATCATGTACTCCCTTTCCACACTTTAGATAATGAAGAAATGTATGAATTATTCAATAATAGATCCTGTGTTGACATAAATGCCCTTGAGTTACCATTACCGACCCTTAACCAAAGTAAGAATGATCGTCATATAATTCCTGACTTGATACGCACCACTTCATGCCAATATTATATCATTGATGAGTTTGTCTCAAAATTTATACATTCTGAACGACAGATTTTTTTAAAGTATATTATTTACAAATAGTTTTTTCCTGTAATAACTAAACCCACCAGAGTCACCCCCTCTACAGCTAGTTTAATTGATAATATATTTACTACCTAACGGTTATCTTCCCCCACACCCCGAAATTATTATCCTGATGTCAGTGATTATTCCCTGTGTTTGTTTTTGAAAAAGCTGGTTCTTATTTCAGTAAGATACAAACTACTATAACGCATAATCGATGTTTTAATCAAATTCATATTCAAAGTTTGATTTATGATTAAGCTCTTGTTGATTGGTCTCATTTATATAAGTTTTCTGATGCTAAACTTGCATACATAATTTGGGGAGAAATTTATTATTTTATATGATAATGATATTCCAATAGTTAAGAAAACTACTCGCTCTAAAACCATAAGGAAACCGTGGATCACTAAGTGTTTACTTAAATCAATACATACCAAAAGTCGCCTTTTCAAAAAATATGTTAATTACACAACAGAAAATCACCAGAAATATAAAGCATTTTGTAACAAACTCACATATCTTATAAGGATTAAAAGACAAATCGAATTTTCCAGTAAATTTTCAACATGACATTAAAAAACTTGGTCTACAATTAAATATTTGTTAGGCAAATGTAGTTATACTTTTTTCGGTCACTTCATTGATGGCGACAATAAGATTAATGACCCGGAAAAAATTGCCAATAAATGTAATACCTTCTTCACCGAAATAGGACATAATTTGTCCATTTCAATAATCGATCCCCCTATCAAATATTCAGAATTTTTACCCAATATTTTGCGATAAACTATTTTTCTTAATATAGTAACCGAAAGTGAATTTTTGAACATGTTAAATGTAATTTGTAATTTGAAGAATACTGCGAGTCCCGGTTTTGATGATGTCCATGTATCCGTTATAAAAGCCACAGGTATTATACTGTTTCAACCCTTGACCTTTATATCTAACCTTCCAATTCGCACGACCAAAGTACCTACTGCTCTTAAATTAGCTAAAGTTGTCCCCGCTTTGAAAAAAAAGATAGTTAACAGAAATTTAATAATTACCGGCCAATTTTAGTTATCCCTCGGTTCTCAAAAATTCTTGAAAGACTAATTTATAACCGGTTGTACACCTTTTTAAATGGCAATAATCTATTATCAGACTACCAATATGAATTTCGAAAATATCGCTCAACGTACCATGCATTAATTAATATATTATATAACCCAATCATTAGACCTCAATGTTCTTGGATTTTTTAGACTTAAGTAAAGCCGTCGATACAATTGACATTGATATATTACTAAAAAAAAAATATATCACTTTGGTATTAGAGGCCTCGCCCACCATTGGTTTTAAAATTATTTAAGAGATATATACAATATACTTTTTGTCAATACCACTCATCGTTCCTTTCTTAAATTACTTGGGGTGTGCCCCAGGGTTGAATTCTGGGTCGCCTGTTGTTTTTAATCTACATCAATGATTTCTTATTTCTTTGATTATCTTCACCTACATTAAAATTTACCCATTATGCTGACGATACTCTACTTTTTTTTTTATAATAACTGGAATTTAGCAAACCTAATAAACACATTAAATCAAGAATAACAACTTGTTTCATTCTGGCTTAAGGAAAATAAACCATACATGAATATTGATAAAACTAAATTCATATATTTAACTTATAGAAATAAAATATCCAGGGATATCGAATGTAGTATTTCTTTAAAAATTGATAATCGTCCTGTTAATCAAACATCAAGTATTAATTTTCTGGGGATCCAAATTGACCACAGTATAAAATGGACAATTCACATCCAATCAATTTCGCGCAAAGATTCTAGAATTGTAGAAATAATTCAAAGGTTAATTTTTTTATCCCTTTCATGTTTTATTTACCAACTATAATCCATTAGTTCTTCCTCATTTGATGTATGGTAATATTATTTGGGATAACACCGGGATCTCTAAATTATCTAAATTACATAAACTACAGAAAAGAGCATTACGAATATGTAATAATTCTTCTTTTACTGAGCATTTTCCTCCATTATTTAAGAAAATAATCAATTTCAATATTTATGATGTTAACAAAATTCAAATCGCTATATTTCTGTTTAATTATTTTCACGATGCTTTACCGTCTTCATTCAACTCCATGTTTACACTCCACAGGAAAGTGCTTTTCCACAATTCAAAAAACAATAACTTAATTCATATTTGATCAATACGTAAATCAAAAACTGTACAGAGTGTCGTAAATTCAGGTCCCCCAATCTGGAATTCATTACACCAATCAGTATTAAAATGCTATGGGGGGGGACACCCTATTGTTGCATCCAGGCGTGTCCCCCCTGAATATAATTGAGGGAGTCGGCGGAATATAGTGCTAACCCACAAAAGTGTCATTTTGAGATAATCGATTTTAAAGTTTGAAAAAATCCATAAATCACAGTCTCTGGTCAGGCGTCTTGAAATTTAGTCAAGTGAAAGAATAAACATTAAAGATAACCCTCTGTGAAGATGGAGAATAAAGATTAAGATAAAGTTTTACATTTTATGTCATTTCCGACATAAAATCAGTTAGCAGTGGCTTAGGACTATATTTCTCCTGAAATTAATACATAAGAAACTGTCAATCATAAATAGTTAAGAGGTTTTTTTTTCATACATACCGCTACATTCATCGAATAAGGAACCTCTGGGATGCCTGTAAACATAAATTTTCCACAAAATCAAGCAAACACACCACACACAGCAATATAATATATATATATAATTAAAGTATATATATATATAATTATATATAAATATTATAATATATAATATAGTATATATAATATATATATATATGTAAATGTATATCATAAAGAAAGTAAGCTCCCCTCGCAGAACGTGTACTGCAGCGCATCATGTGATATGTGTAGGCGAAATTCAGGAGACAATGGCACTAAACGTAGCTTTCTATTCCAGTTTAATATGCAAGCCTTCGGCCTGTCATCCGGCCTTCATCAGGCCTACATTCAAAGAAACAAAACAAAATGCAAATAACAACATGATAACTAAGGTTTATATGTCAAAGGAAATGTAGTGAACAACCGTAAAACCGGTTTAATAACTGAAATATGAGACCAAGTAGGTATTTACCACCGGGGGTGTTAACTTTGGGGTCCTGTCATTTGGGTTGGCGTTAGGATAGGCTCTGCAATTTGAAGAAAATTATCATATGATTCATGCAATTAATAAGTTAGCATAATTATATATGTACTAAATAATAACATAAAAATATCATCAACGTTATCAACGTTACACGTTACTGTGATATATTTCATATCATATTTCATATATTTAATGAATGGAGGCTTTGATGGAAAATACTGGTATCAGTTTCATGGTAAGTTTGTAACATTTTAATTAATCAATCAAGATATTCTTTAAATAACTCAAAAGTCAGTGAAATAATATTCGAAATCCTAGTGTAATTCATGTATATAAAGTTCATAGAATTCATATCGAGCGCATAATCATCTCATTCATATTCATATAAGTCACTTCATAACATTTTAATTAGTCATAATTACTCATAATATAATGCAAAGGTTAGTGAAATAGAATTTTATATCCTAGTATTCTTCATCGTGTAATTCATGTATATAATACTGATATAATTCGTATAATTCATTTATTCATATAATTCACACCATACGATTTTGATTAATTAATCATATCCTTCATATAATTCACATAATACAGAGATTAGTGAAATAACAATCCAATTCTAGTATTATTCATCGCGTAATTCATTTGTAAAAACTTCATATAATTCCTATATCTTGTTAATATTCATATAATTCACACCATGACATTTCAATTATTTAATCATGATATTCTTGATATAATATAAAAGTTAGTGAAATAACACTTTAAATCATGTAGTTTGTATAATTCATATTTATATATAATTCAGGTCATAAACATTATCATAAATATATTAATAATGAAATCTTAAATCTAAATAGTGTGAAAGTAAATTAATGTGGACGCACGTTAAGTACATTGCATACTGTAACCGGTAGCACAACAACACCAGTGGAATCGTGCAATGAGTGCTAAATTGTACGTAAAAATATAGTAATAGTTCAATGTTTACTATAATACCCGTATATTAAAGACACTATACAACACTGTGGAAGACACGTTTAAAAAATTGTCAAACTTTGCTATCTGACATATCTGGCAGTGTTTGAATGGACAAATAAACACCTTAGAACACACAAGTTTGGACAGTTATGCTGTCACTAATACAATATGTGCAGATACAAATTAGCACATTAATTTCCTATCAAATTCTGCAACACAGCAGTCTATGGGGGAAAGCTGGAATAGTCTCTCAATGATTTTACTTTTTAAAGCACTTAATGATCGTTTTAAGCAGCAATTTTTTCAGGGCTTTATTTTTAGACCATGTCAGATACACTGGTAGCATGGGAAATCATGCAGCTCAGATTTTTTAAACTGGAAACATTGTTATACAATGCCTTTAAGTATATGAAATATAACAAACATAAATAAGAAGCATTCCGAAATAAGTAATGAGTTGAAAAATCAGAAAATAGTTACCAATAGATCTGCCAATGGCGGCCGTGTCTGTGTTGGTTATGTAGTAAGTTGATATGAATGTAGGGAGATAATGTTATGGATCATTGGCTCTTAATTGTCGACATTAATTCCGTTGGGGGCAAGGGTGCGTAGAGTGGTAATCCAGTATGATTCTCTGTGTAAGATAATTGAACGGTATTTATTGTTTATCTGTTCTATTGCCATGAGCGTGACATCATTGATTGTAAGGTCAGGGAGGTTGAAATGGAGGACATAGGGGATGATCTTAGTATTGTGTTTGGTTGTTGACTTGTAATTGCGAATTTCTGATCTAGTGTTGCTGAATCTGGTGTAAAGTGTGTTTTCTGTTTTCCCCGCGTATTGTTTGTTGCAATTCTGGCATGTGATGAGGTATGTAATCCATTCAGATTTACAATCAAGTTGGGAATTGATATGATTTGTTTTGCCGGTTACTGTGCTATTGTATGTGTCACCCTCCGTTGTGTATGTGTGCATCATACATCGTTTTGATTTGCAGTTACGGAAGCCGTTGTTGTTGTTGTTGTTGTTGTTGTTGTCGTAGTCGTCGTCGTCGTTGTTGTTGTCGTAGTCGTCGTCGTCGTTGTTGTCGTCTTTATTGTGTCTCTGGTGTTTGGGAGTGGGGTCGGCTGCTCTTGTTAGGAGGTCGCGGTGTGTGCGCGTTCTCCTGAAGGCAACCACGGGGGTATCTGAACGCGCGTGAAGCTGTGGTTTTGGGAGTAAAATAGTCCTGTAGACGGTCCCATAGGCCATGTACATGACCTGAAAAAGTGTGTTAAGTACAAGGTTTTTATTTTGATTTGTGTTCAGAGGCTATTGAAAGTAAATTAGCTTGGGTTGTCACCTTTGACAACGCTTGGCAACTTTTTTATCAGCCTAATTACCATATATCAGCTAATTAGCATATGTAACATATGTGAAATAATACTTGTTAAATTTTAATTCAAGCAAAAGCCAGAAATCACGCATAAAAAGAACTTTTTCAAGGTTTTCATACGAGGAACCATTACAAACACAACTTTTATTTTCGAGTAACGCAAAAGGGTCCTAAAGCAGTAATTACCATAATGAACCTAAATTTGCATATACAGGAAAATTCAGTAGATGTAAAAAACACCATGTACATGACCTGGAAAGCTTTAAGGTACGTTGTTTATTGATTCATTTTAAGATGTTACTGCAGCAAATGTAGCTTGTTGCCACCGTTGAAAAACCTTAAATTGATTATCTGTTTTAGCCTTATAGCATAATAGGCTAATTAGCATAATAAGAAATATGTTGTAATCTTTGATGAATAAACCCCGTAAAAGGTAAGATAACATAAATTTTCATGGGTTTTCTAGGACAAGGGATCCATAGGCACATGTATGCTCCGCCCGACAGGGAGCCGGAGAGCATGATGCTTGGGTTCTCCGTCCGTCCATACCGTACTTCCGTGGGTCGTACGTCCGTACGTCGCTGCGTCCTACACTTTCTTATGTGAAGCAAGATTACGAAGTACCGGCTGGAAGGGACTTTTAAGATACTGACCACAAGGTAAGAGACCACTTATAGGCAAGGATGAATTGACTAGAGTTTGGACAAATCCCGTCAAGGTCAAAGTCAAAGGTCAGATGAACTTTGCGCTAAAATGCCATTTTTTTCCTTAACTCCATTAGGAGTGCTTACTGTTGAATTTATAATGGGTGGTAGTTATAAAAAAAAAGACAAATATTTTGTGGACGTCACAGGTCAAAAGGCAAGTCAAGGGTCAAAGGCAAATGACCTTAGTCGCCAAAACTCATTTATTGGTTGTAACTTCATTAGATTGCTCAATGTTGAGTGTAATTGGTGTTAGGTTCAAAACCAAAAGACAAATATTTGTAGAGACCACATGGGTCAAAAGTTGTCAAGGTAAAGGCAAGGTCAAATGAACTTGTCCCAAAATTCCCATGTCCTGGCTATAAAGTTTCAGTAATGAGTTTCACCTTGTTGTAATTGGTGGTAGTCAAAACCAAAAGGACAAATATTTTGGTAGTCACAGGGGTGAAAAAGGTCAAGGGTGCAAAAGGTCAATGACCTTGTCCGCAAAATCTCATTTTCGCTTGTAACGTCATTAGGAAGTGCTCAATGTTGATAGTAACTTTGGGTTGAGGTTCAAACCAAAAGAAAAAATATTTTAGTAGAGTCACCAGGATCAATATGCCGGGTCAACGGGTCAGAAGTCAATAACTTTGTGGCCAAACCTATAACTTCAGTTAGGAAGGCTAACTCTTGATCCATAGTAGTTAGCTCCTACTATGGGTGCAACTGGGCGGAGCATACCCATCGACTGCGCGCATCAACAACTTTCTAGTTTTTAATTTTACAGTCATGCAAGTTCCTAAATAGGCAATATTAGCATAATGCAGCTAATTGCATAAATACAATAATCAGTAGATGGTCCAGAAACCATGTATCAGTGACCGGGGAAGCTGTTTATACAGATGGATTTTTGTGGAGTCGTGTAAGAGGTATTTGGAGTAAATATATCTCCTGCTATACGCCTGGTCTACCTTGCAAGACTTGTCAACTCTTTAAAGTAGCCTATATTAGCAATTCAGATAATAGCATAATATTAATATGTTAAAAGATTAATACGAGCCTGAAACCAATGATAACACAACTGTTTCAAAGGGTTTCTATAACGATGAATCCAATTATGACACGCAAACTATCATTTTTCGAGTAATTCATGTTTCCTAAAGCATAATTTGCATAATGACTGAATGCAATATATGTTAACATTCATTCAGTAGATGGTAATTATAAGAAAACCACCGTATGACCCCGGAAAAGGTTGTTAGTGGCAAGTTTTGGTTGATTGATTCACGGTTTAAGATGGGTATGGAGTAATTTAGTTGGTTATTTTATTATTATTTATTTCATTATTCACCATTTAAAACAAAATCAATAAAAACATAAGCATATCATACAAAGCAAATGGTATGGTACCCGTGAAGAGGAATAGCTTATCTTAACAGGGCCCCAGCAGTTAAAAACAAAAACAAATAATGAATTCAACGTAACATACAATAAGTGAATAACATCCCTTACAAAGGCTACAAGATTACCGTGAACAACAAATGAACAATTACGGCATACATTACATTACATTACATACATAACATTACATTACATACACGGAATACCGCACCGCCACACAAACGATAGACGATAGACACATAATCAGAAAAAACGTAACGAACAAGTGTACAGCAATATGTGAGACAACTTTTGTGTTGTTAATTTTGAGGAAAATGGAATAAAAATGTTAACTTCTTCAATATAATAATAGTAACCTTTTTCTATATAACCGGTTTAAACCCTTGATATCGAGTAACTCATATTGAATATTTCATCCTAATAATTATGTCCTATGTGTGGACACTATAGCGAATTGAATTTTGACGCCAAGAACTGTGTTTGCTATAAATGATAACGGAGTTGTTGATTTTGGCGAGTGACATACCCTATGAAATTGGAATGAAGCGAACATTGATTAAATATGGAGGCAAAAGTTGCCCATTATATGGTACATAAATATTGCTGGTGAAACATATTAATCGTTTATGTTTAACAATCATTCATTCAGAAAAGAGTGTTTTTGTATGGACTAGATAGCTAACATTGCCAGCATTAATGCGAATAATTTTTTCTGGAAGAAACAATACTTTTTGATAGATTGTATAATGTGTTACGCCCACCAACGACATAGCAATAGTTTGAATGCGTAAACAATAAACTATTAATCAAAGTAAAAATCACAGTCTCGGTAACATTATTATTAACTGCGATATAATTCGCGACAGATTTTGAAAGCACGTTTACATATAGTCATCGATATATGTTTCAAGATATGATTGCATTAATTGTTATCCTGAAAAATTTTGTGTTTTGGACTCTTCAATTTATATAACAAAATAAGGGTAAATATAGGTAATAATTCTATTCTAGATCGGAAATAATAATGTACATTTGTTAGCAATATTTAAAGATAATTGTTAGCCTTTAGCCAGAGACAACAGTTAAATTCAAGTTAATTTGTGTTCCATAGTACTGTAAATTCTTGGGGGGGGGGGGGGGGGGGGGGTGGGATAAGGTAACACGTGTGTTCATCGGCAAAAAGTAGAAAGATTAAAATAGAGAAGTATTACAATGTCGTTGATCGTAAATAAAAATAATAGGGCCGAAGTACAAACCTTGGGTACATCCACATGTAGTTTGTTCATATCGACTGTGACACCAATGCGACCACCACTATCTGCAACGGTTGTTAAATATCTTAAACCACTCTAAAAGCAATGACCTCGAATT
>JZLH01S0099695.1:5974-19752 GCA_001188425.1 Eucidaris tribuloides
ATTTTTGTCTTTTGTCACGAAAATTGATATTACGCTCTTCTCTAAGCATGCTGAGGATGAATTGAAAGGTGGTGTCATTTTACAGCAAATAAAATTTCCTACAATTTGATACCACACTTAACACATTTTAGGGTGACTTTCATTGTGATTTTTGGTCAAAAACCTTGATTTTTTACATTTTTCCCAAAAATCTGAAATATTAGGAAGGCATATTTTCTCATAAATCAGGATTTCATGAAAAACATGATGCCATACTTTTCCAGAATTTGCCCAAATGTGTGAACAACATTTTGTGAAAATTAGAAGTCAATTCCTATTTTTGATCAAAAGTTATAAGGTCACAATCCTGATAACTTCATATTTACTTTTGGAGCAGTTTTGGCAGTACATGTGTTATGTACTAGTCTCAATTCCAGACCCTGCCACTTTTTCTCCCTATACGTAGCAGTACTGGTGCAAAGCACCCACACCATGTGACCTCAGTTTGCAGGTTTATTCCTTGAGACTAATGTGAGTCAAAGCAGTTGACTGAGAATAACACTTTCCTTATCAATATAGGATAGGTTCCTCTAAAGGTCTAGAAGCGAGACTAGTCAGTATATTGTATTCCCATAGACTACATGTGTTATAGGTAAGCGGCGAGAGGCCAAAAAGCGGCTTATTTCAGAAGTTTAATCCCCCCCCCCCCCCCCCGACTGGATTATGGCTAGATTATACCTTACTTTAAAGTTAATTTTCTGAATTTTTCAAAAGTTAGCATATTATTTGCCGTAACGAGTAGCATCACCATGGAAACCAGCTTTGAATAGACCACGCCCCTTTTTGTACCAGAAACACAAAATTTTACACTATGAAAATTTTACATGTAATTTTATCGTTTCGGTTATTAATGTACCATTTTGGGGTATGAAACCACTATTTATGTCAAGATGGAAATGTCCTGGATAACCAAGCATAAACATATTTATCTAATCTTGTTGCCAAGCAACATCATTTTCCCTAGCAACCATTTCAACTCATGCACAAATGGGTAAATTTCCATTTTGAATGAGATTTTCTGTTTGTAACTAATAAACTAATAGCTCTATAAAAAACAATACTAAATACCTTTCATTACTACAATATCATTGATTTGATACTTAAGTGATGTCAGAGTTGGAAAATAACCATAGCAACCGCAACATGTTACAAAGAAATTTGTTATACCACACTAAAATTAACCTTCCACACCTTAAAAAATGTAATTTTTATGGCATAATTACTTAGGAGTCAGGACCGAGCTGTATTAGTCATTTAATTACTTGTGAGTTGAGAAAAGGTTCATTATTATACTGAAAATGACAAAATATGCATTAATCTTTAAACCTTACAAAATCTATAGCAACCTGAAGTATTCTTAAGTTTACATGTAGACGACATAGTTGCCTAGCAACAAAACTTTGTCCGGCAACAATACTTTTATGGTATTTTGTGTTATACATGTACCACTGGAGATAACTGGATTTAATTAGATTTTTTTTTGTGGGGAAGGTATGAAAGTCTTATCTTATCTAGAATTTTGTGCTGAATCCGATGAAAGCAATCTTACTGGCCCCATTCATGACCTTTATAGAGTTTTGAGCCATTTTGAGGCAAAAACAAATAATTTAATTACTTTTGGTAAGAAGCAGATTTGGGGGTTAAAACTGTATAAATATAAGGTGCAACAGTCATAACATGGGTAAACGAGGATACTGATTACCAATGAAAAAAATCTTTTGTACCTCATTTTAAAATGGGCAGTTTTCCCTTAAAAATGTCAAATTTGATCATTTTGGTAAAAAAAGAAAAGAATTTGATCTGTAAGTCAGTATTGGTTCCAAAATTTTGACAATTTCTGTTGAGAAAATTGCATCTATCTAGCAAACATGATCATTGTTCTCAAGTTTTTGTTTTGGCCGTTTGGTTGATTTTTGGCTTTAGAAAAACAATTACCTAGCCACTGTCATGCGAAGTCTAATACTAATCCCTCAACATGATTTTAACCCAAAATGACTAAAATTTAATTTTTTTCTAAAGCTAAAAACAACCAAACGGCCAAAACGAAAACTTGAGAACAATGATCATGTTTGCTAGATATAGATGCAATTTTCTCTACAGAAATTGTCAAAATTTTGGAACCAACACTGACTTACAGATCAAATTCTTTTCTTTTTTACCAAAAATGATAAAATTTGACATTTTTAAGGGAAAACTGCCCATTTTAAAATGAGGTACAAAAGATTGTTTTCATTGGTAATCAGCATCCTCTTTTACCTATGTTATGACTGTTGCACCTTACATTTATACAGTTTTAACCCCCAAATCTGCTTCTTACCAAAAAAAATTAAATTATTTGTTTTTGCCTCAAAATGGCTCAAAACTCAATAAAGGTCATGAATGGGGCCAATTAGAATGCTTTCATCGGATTCAGCACAAAATTCTAGATAGGATAAGACTTTCACACCTTCCCCAGTAAAAAAAAAAAATCTAATTAAATCCAGTTATCTCCAGTGGTACATGTTAAATACCATAAAAGTGTTGTTGCTAGACAAAGTTTTGTTGCTAGGCAACCATGTGGTCTACATGTAAACATAAGAATACTTCAGGTTGCTATGGATTTTGTAAGGTTTAAAGATTAATGCATATGTTGTCATTTTCAGTATAACAATGAGCTTTTTCTCAACCCTCAAGTAATTAAATGACTAATACAGCTCGGTCCTGACTCCTAAGTAATTATGCCATAAAAATTAAATTTTTAAGGTGTGAAAGGTTAATTTTAGTGTAGTATAAAAAATTTCTTCGTAATATGTTGCGGTTGCTATGGTTATTTTCCAACTCTGACATCACTTAAGTATCAAATCAATGATATTGTAGTAATGAAAGGTATTTAGTATTGTTTTTTATATAGTTACTAGTTACAAACAGAAAATCTCATTCAAAATGGAAATTCACCCATTTGTGCATGAGCTGAAATGGTTGATAGGGAAAATGATGTTGCTTGGCAACAAGATTAGATAAATATTTTTATGCTTGGTTATGCAGGACATTTCCATCTTGACATAAATAGTGGTTTCATACCCCAAAATGGTACATTAATAACCAAAACGATAAAACTACATGTAAAATTTTCATAGTACAAGTGTTTTTGGTACGAAAAGGGGTGTGGTCTATTCAAAGCTGGTTTCCATGGTGATGCTACACGTTACGGCAAATAATATGCTTAATTTTGAAAAATTCAGAAAATTAACTTTAAAATAAGGTATAATCTAGCCATAATCCAGTTTGGGGGGGGGGGATTAAACTCCTAAAATAAGCTGTTTTTGGCCTCTCACCGCTTACCTATTAGTATTATAACATATGTAGTCTATGGGAATACAATATACTGACTAGTCTGGCTTCTAGACCTTGGGATTAACCTATCCTATATTGATAGGGAAAGTGTTATCCTAAGTCAACTGCTTTGACTCACATTAGTCTCAAGGAATAAACCTGCAAACTGAGGTCACATGGTGTGGGTGCTTTGCACCAGCACTGCTACGTATAGGGAGAAAAAGTGGCAGGGTCTGGATTCGAGACTAGTACATAATACATGTACTGCCAATTCTGCTCCAAAAGTAAATACGAAGTTATCAGGATTGCGACCTCTATAACTTTTGATCAAAAATAGGAATAACTTCTATTTTCACAAAATGTGTTGTATTTTGCCCCAAACACATTTGGGCAAATTCTTGGAAAAGTATGGCTCATGTTTTTCATGAATCGTATTTATGGAAAAAATGCATTCTAATATTTCAGATTTGGGGAAAATGTTCAAAAAACAAGCGTTTTGACCAAAAATCACAATGAAGTCAACCTAAAAAGAATGTAAGCTGTGGTATCAAATTGTAGGAAATTTAATTTGCTTTAAAAATAATGACACCAATTTATAGGATTGGAACTTGTCAAACAATTTTTATCTTTAAAAACTTGAACATTTATCAAATGGCGGCCATTTTGGACGCCATCTTGGTTTGGAGTTTTCGCAACAAATTTTTGAGGTAGACTCTTGATATTGTTTGTTATGCTATTAAGCTTGAAATAAACATGGATCGACTTAGTTTTGCTACAAGGGGTGACACGAACTCAAAAACTAAGCACTTTTTGGGGTTCGGCCTCGGTTAGGGCGGGGGATGGGAGTTGGCATTTAGTAGGGGGGTAGCTTACTGTTTAAAGTGGACAATAATAAAGTGAAATCGAAAATTGCATGAATAAGAAGTCAACAAGCAGACTTAGGATATGTATACTTGATGTGGGACCTGGTGGCTGGGGACCTGTTCCCACATGTTGTCTTTGTGTTTTTATATTTTTTTTTGTTTATTTTTGTGAGGGGACAGCTTGAAATTTTTTGTGTGAAATGCGTGTGCTGGGATAGTTTGAGCGCTTCATGGATAACTTATTAAGTTATGGACAGAAATAAAAAAATCAATATCATCTTTGCAGGACTTGGTGGATCCAGGGATACCAAAATCGTCCATAGTTCATCCCATTTTGTTGCTGCTGCAGTCCCCCCCCCCCTTTTCCCCTTTGTTGACCCTCAACATGGGTGTAGGGAAACGAGTAATTGCTTTCTTGCTCATCAGCTCAAAAGTCTAGTACCTGCCGACACAGATGAGCCCCCTTGTTTTAACAGGCCTTCCCAATGATCTCATCAGCTCAGAATTCTAGTACCCACCCATACAGATGACTAACCCCCCCCCTTTTTTAACGGGCCTTCCCAACAATCTTCCCTTTTAGACAATTCCTACCGGGTAATCTGCCACTGATCTCTGAAGAAAAACCCAACTCTTCTAATAAACCAAAAATTGACGTATGTAAATTTGCTGCTTTGTATCAATCACGGTTGTTCCTATATATCTTAAAAAGTTTAAACCATTTTTTTTCTTACAATATAGGAGTGAAGGACTTTAAAGTTAATTTGGAGTCAAAACAAGTGATTGTGGAGGCCACTTTGCCAAGTGATAAGGTTCTAGAAGCACTGAAGAAGACGGGGAAAGCTACCACATTTGTGGGAACATGCTAACTACTTAGTAGCTGGTACGTTGAAACTGTGTATAAAGTACAGCTCACAGTATGTATACTTCTGAAGTCAGCTAAAAGTAGGTGTTTTTTTGTGTGAAAAGGCTTGTGTCTTGTGTATGACTTATTTTGGAATGAGCTTTTCATGTTTGTGGTTATTGTATTGAAATGAAAATATGAGAAAAAAAAGTTAAATATAGCTGTGAAATTGTAAAAAAAAAGTAATAATTTTTTATCATAGAAAGTTAAGGAGAAAAAAAGCAGGACTGGAAAAACATTCCTTACTTTTAGGATAAAACTACTGTAAAATTAAGAACATTGTTCAAGGCTTGTGGTGTCTAAATTTCATGGTCAAATGTTAAGTACTGTGTAAATAATCACCATCAGTACCCATTTTGACAGGTGAATTTGTTGTTTAGCTATTAATGAGTCTGAGATCAATTTCTATCAGGGCAATAGATTAATTCAGTACTTATAAATGGATGATTCTTGTTCAATTCAAGACAATCCTTCCAGTTACATGTAGGAAATACACTCCAGCTGGAGTATAAAATGGTATATGTTTCAACCTATTTGATTCATGGGGAATTTCAAACTTCTACAAATCACGTCAATGCCCTTTAAAGTTCGTTCGTACATGTACTGCAGGACATACCATAGAAGAGATTGTGCATTATGCTTAAGACTAAGAAATCAATGGCTTTATTTGTTATCATGTATCGTCAGCACACCATTTCACAGTCTGATAATGATGATAACAATAATAATTACGATAACAATGATAATATAATGAAAACAATTGTCATAATCTTAAAAATTGAAAAATTACACAGCTTGTATTTATGTCTAAAATGAAATTTTGAAAATTTGGATCATTGGATCAGTAATTGGTGATCCGCGTAACCGCAGATCACCATAGATGTTGTACGAAATTCTCTTCTTTGTTTCTTTGTTTATTTGTGTTTCTTTCTGGTCGCTTTTTGTTCAGACGATATCTCATTAACGCCATCATCAATCATCTTGTAACTTTACATAGTTATGTCACGTGTCAATACCTCGGCATGGTAGTCTTGTCAATGTCATGAACTATCTGTGACGTCATCTATGACGTCATTTGTAAAAAAGCTAGAGTTAACCTATATTTGCAATATCTCGAGCCGGCGGGCGAATAAAACAACCAAACTTGGCAAAGGTCAAGTTCAGGTCATGGGTCAACTTTTGGTTCAAACCATGTGCGCGCGTGCGTCTCCACATGCGTATACGGGCGCGTCAAAAAACAAAAATGCTCCAAATTACTTCTTATTAACAGTACTATATGTTTCAGGTCATTTGGAGCATTTTAGTGCGCGCGTGTACGCGCACGTTTTTTTCGCGCGCACCCCATTCGTGACCGATTAACGTAATTTTTTCGATGGATTTAGATTTCTGACTGAATTCTACATCGTTTACAACCCTTTCCTGACCACTTGGACCCAAAATATTGCTTATATGCCAAAAAAAACATAAATGCGCGCGCATTGCGCGCGTAGCGAAAGAGGGGCATTTTTAAATCGCTCATAACTCTCTAGAATTAACGATGACCCCTACTTTTTATTGCTTATTCTAGTAGCCTATGATGCATAGATACGGTTTCAGATATCACTTTCTATGACAAATTCTTTTGACGTCATCTATGACGTCACAAAGAAAAATTGTGTTTTGCGCATATCTCATGACTGGAGTAGAGTGTGACAACTAAACTTGGTACACAGTAACTTCAAGTCAAAGGTCATCACTGGTGCTCATCATATGCGTGCGGGAGTCACGACGAACGCGTACGCGCATGCCAAAATATTAAATAATGTTTGATAGAGAAGTTAAGGTGAAAAGGGACAGCTTCGAGCAAGTTATGATACGCCATATAGACTGTCACACTCTCTTAAGGTCTAATGATCGGAGCGAACACGTGGATCACCAATTCGTCTCAGTGACGAATTAAAATCTAGTTTAGTATAATTTATGTGTTTTGCTTTGTTTTCTCGTATCTCTACAGATATCTTACCCCTACTGGATGGTGGAGATCAAAGTTTCATCAATATCATGTCCTTCATACAATTTGGCATATGTAACTGTCAGCTTCTTTGGACAAATCAGCAGCAAGCACAAATGAATCATTTAACTTTCTACTTAAATTTTGACTGAACAAAAGCAGGCTCGTTTACTAACATTTCATGCAGTTATATCTACTTTTACAGCTATATTTTTCAGTTATCAACATTCACATGAATGCCTAAAGAAAAATGAAATAGTTAAGTAAATCAGTATAGTAGTAAATTACATTTTATGTGATCACATATATGGTTTTAGATATTAAAGGTATTGGCTAACATTTGCCACAGTTAAAAAAATCTGAGCCACATGATTCCCCATGTTACCAGTGTCTTTGATGAGGTCTAAAAATGAAGCCCTGAAAAAATTGTGCGTCAAAATGATTATTTAGTGCTTTAAAAAAGTGAAAATCGTAAGTTGACCAGATTCACTCGCCCATTTCCTCCCATAGACTTACTATGTGTACACCTAGGCTATTAAAACTTGCCCCGAGTTTTAATTGTTTATTCATGCATAACTTGCCATTGGCAGTGTAACTGTCCAACTTGTTTATTCTATGGTGTTTATTTGTCCATTTGAACACTGCTATGTAGCTCAGATATAAAGTTTGACAATTTTTAAATTGAAGCTCCATAATGTTAGCCTATCACTTTAAAGTGGATGTTAAGCTGGGGATTCCCAATTAGTATTGTTGATGCTCCATATTTGTTTTCAAGAACCTGTACCGCCCTACTATCCTACACACGAAACATTGCAGCGTGGGGTACATTGACCTGACTGGGGATGGCTCTAATTAATGTACACAACAGAAATACAAGTTCAGACAAACTACACATTTGTTTTTTCTTAGCATGTTCAATGCACCACTTTGCAAGGCCTGATGCACCACAAGTGGTGTGTGCTACACATTGGGAACCCCTTGCATTAAACACATACATGCCTTTAATTTTGACCATTTGACCTAATTGTTTAGGATTGTGTAGATATCTGATTTGTCTATGTAGACTAAAAAGTAGCTGATTTTACCATAATTTCTTCATTCTTGCTAGACCATTCATACTTGCAAACACATACTAATAAAGCTATGACTAGGTAGGAAGTAGGGATAATCATGTATACTAGACAATTTTTTAATGAAATTAATTTCATAAGCACTGTAAAATATTTTTGATTGTTCCAAGAGCATTATACAGAGTTTGTAACAAGTGCTCAAAAATGGCAAGGAGGTTATATTTTCACCACTGTCCGTTGAACTGTCAGCAAGATTACAGTTATTACTGCTGAACCATTTTTCCTGAAAAATTCTGGAGGGGTAAGGTTAGGGCCAATGTGATATCTCAGTTTCATTTTTGAACGAAGTCTGTCAAAGGATTAAAGTTTAATGTCAATGAACTTTCACTGGATATCCCAGTCCTGTCAATATCTTCAGCTTTGATCGCTTGTCAGTATTGTATCCGAGACCACAAGTCCGAGACCGAGGCCGCCCCAAAACACAACCTTTCCATAGGGTTTGTACAGGTGACTCGGACCGAGACCTAGCCTGAGGTCTCCAAAAATTGGCCTTGAGGCCGGCTTCTGATGCGACACTCCTGAAAGTTGGTAGTGGGATCGGGCATGGGCCAAGAAATAACTTTGTAGTCTTTGGGCAGAATCTGTGTTTGGGTCAAAGGTCAGTGAAGTCTGTCTGAGTTTCCCATTCCCATCTATAACTTAGCTATGGTGATATAACTTAGTGCCTTGCCCCTCTCCAGTCACCCCTCTCCCCAAACTGAATTTTTTGTTTCTGTCTGTCTGTATGTGTGTCCATTCATGTGCCTGCTTTTCTGTCCATTATTGGTAACAGGAACTTTTGGGGGCCCATGAATATATTTAACATTGGCTGAGGTATGTGTTCCAAGCACATTCTTGTTTTCATTGTAATAGAAATTGAAGCAATTTGAATTTATCCTGCACTGTGGGTAGAGAGCCTGAATTGTACAATATGATGTAAAAGTTTTGCTTGTATCCTTTAACACAGATTTGCTTGAAATTGTGTTTTTTTTCTTCTGGATATTATACATGTATGTACTGTCTTAAATTATGACATTTTAATCTGAAACATTCCTTTGTTGTCTGATGGAATAATGCCATGAAATGAACATGTCTGATGTGAAACAATATTTGAGGTGATTGCATTGAAAATTTTGAAAAATGAAACTAATGTCCAGTTTAAGCACACTCATGTAATTGTGTCATTAAACTGTTATGAGGTATTATACACAAAAGGGGGAAAAAAAGTTTCTAATTGGGTGATACCCCAGAAATGTTCAAAATGACTACTTTTTAATTCCATTTCAAACAATGTCTCAGTGAGCTGATTACTTGTATCATGTTATTTGTCATTTCTTTGTGCACTAATGTTGTATCTTTGCACAATCGTACAATTAAATTGAACAATCGTAGTAATTATTTCTCTCCTTCACTTATGTACAGAAGACAATAAAAAAGAAATAGCCAGTGTGAGTAACATCCATAGAAATATTATCATTTTCAATACCACAATAAGGAAAGAAAAAAATTAAGAAAATATGAAAAGAACCATTGTCATTATTATACCCTCAGAATAAATTCAGCATGTGAAGAATTAAATTTTGCAACACACACACACACGTATAGATATTCATTGATTACACGAGTGTTGCAAACAAGAAATAGACTTCTCAGTCCAATCGTGCTTTTTTCTAGCATAATGTTTATAAGATTTTCTAGTTCCTAGTTCTTTCTAAAGTGTACAGGCTGGCTTTTCTCAAGTCTAACTAAGCAAAGATCCAGGAGCTCAGAAATATGTGAACTAATAAAGCAATATACACTATGTTGGAAAAAAGCATAATCACACAAGAAATCTATTTCTTCTAATTATACTTTTCAACACGTAGATTATGAATTTATATAGTAATACAATTCCAATTGAATGTAGACGCTACTTAGTAATTACATACTTGCATATGTATGTGTGTATATTCAATAAATATTTTGATTGATGCACAATTGATGTATTTGCTGTTTCCTGATTTTTTTCTGATTTTGTTCTTGTACTGTTAAGGGGCTGTTGAAGTCCCAGTATGTCCATATGTGCTTTGAGTTTACTCGGGTATGTTTTGGGATGTACATCAGAGTAAAGTGTGTGTGTGTGTGTGTGTGTGTGTGTGTGTGTGTGTGTGTGTGTGTGTGTGTGTGTGTGTGTGTGTGTGTGTGTGTGTGTGTTGTGTGTGTGTGTGTGTGTTGTGTGTGTGTGTGTGTCTGTCTGTGTGTGTTGTATGTATGTGTCTGTGTGTGTTGTTGTGTGTGTGTGTGTGTGTGTGTGTGTGTGTCTGTCTGTCTGTCTGTGTGTGTGTGTGCATGCATATTATATGTTTATTTTTTCCAAGAGTATATTGCAATTTGGAACATTTCCATTTGTATCAAATGATATACATGTATATTATATAATAATATCCACCTTCCAAAAACTAAAATAAAATATGCAACAAGCATTTTTAGACAGAGGCAGATCTTACTGGAGTGCATATTTTGTGAAAAGCATTTTTAGACCAAGGCAATTCTTCATGAAGGGCATACTTGTGTTTTTTTAATTTGAGATGGCAAATTATTTTTTTATAATAGGATCTCGAGAAAAATTATTTCACTGTGCATAAAGTACGAGGCATGAATTTGATATTGCATTTGAGATATTTATATAGCAGCTAAGCTGTTGCTCAACCCCGAAACATCCCCCCCCCCCAAAAAAAAAGAATGAAAAGTTTTTGGTATTCTTCTTCATTTGGTCCTAGTCCCGGGTCCTATAGTATATTACAAAGATGATGCATGAACTCTCCCCCCCCCCCAAAAAAAAAATAATAATAAAAAATAAAAAATAAAAAATAATAGTAATAATAAATAAATAAATAAATGAAAAAATAAATAAATAAAAAATAAAATAAAATAAAAAATAATATAAATAAATAACAAAATTAAAATACATACATACATACATACGTAAACCAAGGAGGTATAGCTCCTTGCATAAACCAACAAACAGAAAACAGAAACAAAAAATGCAAAATAAAAAAAGTTGCTATTAAAAGTTTAAAAAGTGGTGTTTAAAGAAAAACAAATCTAAACAACAATACATGTAGCAATTTTGCAGAACTTTATCACTAGCTCTTGTACAGACACAATGAAACGTAATCTTCTCATTATCATATTACTCCCCCCCCCCCCCCCACTCCCCGAGCTCCATTTTAGGAGGGGGTGATTGAGGAGCATGGAGAAAAATAGGTCTCTCGCTCAGTAATTATTTGGGGCAAGTGCTCCCCAGCTCCCGGCCTCGGGGCGCTTCCCACCCATTCCAGGGCCCTCCCCACCCTTCCTTCGCCTTCCCCTCATGCATGCGGGACAGGGCTGCCACTCAAAATTTTGATTTCCCCCTACGCCGCATGCGTATTTTCCTCTACGGACGACCACTTTTCCCCTACGCCTAATTAACGCATATTTTTCCCATACGAACCTATGGTTTTCTCTACAAAATCGGACTTTTCCCCTACGAAGGACGTTGTGTCCCTTAAAAATATCCTTAGAAATGCAAAATATTGATCACAATTTCTATCGCGAGAGACGAGAGGGACAAAATGGCGAATATAATCGGCACTATTCCTTCTGGAAAAATAGGGATATTTCTGAAAATTGTCAAAAACCCCCTACGATTCCCTACAAATCATCAAAAATCCCCTCGCGTTTCCCCTACGAAGGTCTATTTTTCCCCGTAAGGTATCCCCTACGCACGTCCAAAATCCCCTACGGTAGGGGATTTCCCCTACGAGTGGCAGCCTTGATGCGGGATGCAAATTGCAAAACGACATGACATCACCTGATGACGACGTCACTGCGCAGCGCTACCTCCGCCCACACATATACAAGATGGCAGCCTCCATGGAATCGCTGAAATTACTGTCTAAATGTCCTCCAAATGAAGCTGAAAAGGTATGGATTGAAAGATGAAGTGTACTCTAATCAGTAATGTAAATGTGTAATAAAAACTTTTGACAATTAATGTTTTACACGTCCGGTCAAACGTTCATTATTACAGCGCCTGCTATTTGTAGTCCCTCGTATTGGGATTCATGTTTGATCTCAGCTCCGATGTTGCGAATAAATTGATTTTTTTTTTCATTATTAGCATTATCATTATTTTTGTATTTTAGTGTACTTTCACCTTGGTTTGAAGGCTGCATAATCTGACCAAATCCTTATCCTTTTCCACTTAAACATTGGTATTTTTCAGTCGTGCTGCCTTTACAAGAATTATCATTACGTACATGGATATTCATGCCATGCAAATTTTGTTTATGTGTGATTGCAATAGGCGACTCGAACATATGTTCGAGTGGTGATTAGCTAGACCGAAAAATTGGACTTTATCGGTCGAGATATGTTCCGCTGAGACTACGTCTGGCTATACGGATCTCTTCCCTTATAAAGTCCGAAGTAAGTCCACATCGCGGTAACGACGGGGCGACTGTATATGGGACTAGGTCAAATAAATTATCCGTTTTTAGTCGTGTGGGACTTTTGAGACATGAAATCACATTTATTAGATGACATGCCCCATAAATTACGGAAAAATGATGGAAATACTCACTGTAAATCACTGCAATACCTAGCCCCGACCTCAGAAAGAAAAATCAGTCAGACGCATTCGTCGTAATAACCACCGCCATCTTTGTTTACTAGTACTGCCAGACTCCGCATGTCATGCTTGCTCTGATTGGCCGACGATTGATGAATGAAATGGTAACACGATCGTGATTGGCCCGCTGTTCATGCGTGAAAATCAGTTCAATCACGGCATGAAAATCGCTGTACCGCTGTGTATTTCTTCGCGAAAAAGAGGTACTAAACTTCATTTCTTAGTGAAGCTGGTAAGCCTATCGCATTGTTGAGATTTCAAAGTTAGTATATGTTGTATAATTTAGGATTTTGCTTCATTTATTTTGTTGTAATCGCTTCGGGTGAGGTACCTCACCCGAAACTGTCATAGGGACAGTGGTTAAGGCGTCTTGCGAGACGCCGCTACGTAAAAAGATTGGGAAGGATTCCGTCCGTGGAGAAGCAGCTAGGTCAAGATCACAAATTGTTAAAAAACTGCTTCGAAACGGGCGGATATTTCAGTCTAGATCAAAGCTAGCTATTTGAAAAAAAAAAAAACACTTTGTAATTTGAAATACAACTAATTTGTTTTAGGTTAGGTAGTAAAAGAGTCGTCCCTGAATGCCTTGCCAATTATAAATATGACATTTTCCCATCGTTTTTTGCTGTGTTTTCGATTTTTTTTTTACATGCTTGCCGTTTTGCCGCGATTTCTCCATATTCCATGTTCATTTGTTGGTGATTGTATATGCACAAGTGACTTGACTTGAGAAGTGTCAGATTGGTGATTGGGAAATAAAAATCTAAATTTCTTATCATTGAAATTACAAAGTTAGGAAAACAATGAAGTGTTGAAAAGATATAAAAGACAATGACCAATGAAGTTTGTGAATCCATTTTTGTTATGTTCTCAATTGGTTTTTTAACCGGGGGGGGGCAGTGGCAGTGTC
>JZLH01S0099707.1:2797-14080 GCA_001188425.1 Eucidaris tribuloides
CCTTGCGAGTTATATCCCTGGGATGACATCCAATCCATCATGTATAGGCAATGGAACATTCTATACAACTGCCATTAGAGATCAACATCAATAATACATATTTTCTTTCCCACTAATGCATAATCCAGGGTCCACATTACAGTCCGAAGCCATGAATTATAAATATCCTAGCGCCAGCGGTAACAATAAAACAACCATTAGGCCAGACGCTGTTTTTCCATCTTTGCAAATTTAGCCTTTTCAAGAGCTCTAGACAGGAAAATACATTCAAAAGGATGATTGTAAGAAGGCCCCAACTACACATTAAACCAAAATAAGATTTTAATGTTAGTTTGCTGGCCAACTGTGTATCTAGCAATAGAATAAAAAGGGAGTTCTCCACACTGTCACCACAACAATTGGCACAGTTATCAATCGAAGAACTTTCCATAATAAGGATTTGAAGAATGTTGAAAAAAATCATAACATTGTGTGGTTCATTCAAACTGTTACAGTTTTGCTCTACTTTTATTTGGCTTTATCTGAATACACACACTGCCGTATTATAGCAGAAGGACGGAAATAAAAAAAAATCCCTTAAATTTGAGATATTGGTAATGTTAAACATTTTAAGTAATATGCTTCGCTTCCAGGTAAAATTTCAAAGAAGGACTGACCATTTTATGTAAAATAAATGGACTAAAACATGCTTTAAAGCCCAAGTTTAGTTTTGGGGACTTTGTTTTTATTTGAAAGCTTTATGTCCCAAAGTAAAAACCCTGCAATAATAGATTCTGAATGTCTTTAGTTTTTTTTTAATTAATTAATGAAAAATCTCGGGGGGGGGGGGACCCCGAGATTTTTGGCTATATTTTACATTATAGCATCCATATGGTTAATAAGGCGTTAAGATTACATGAGTTATACCTCCTCTATATATAAAAAAAAGAAACATTTGTAATTTGTTTCCTTTTGCCAACGTAGGACAAAAGTCTTCAAGCTTTTAATCTCTGTTGTCACTTTTTCTTGTTTTCTTTTTGCAGATATGATGAACTCCATGTTTTGTGGCAAAAGTTGCGGCACGACGAACCAGAACTACTTCTCACATTTCAAAACTTCTTGAGGAAAGCTGTGTCGGAAATCCAAAAATTACATGACAATTGCGACACTGTAGTTAAAAGGTATACTTATTTATTCATGTCTTTTATTTTTTCCTTTTATAAATGAGAATAAAATATATTCTTGATGATTGTTTTTAATTTTCTCATCTTACGATGTTTTGATGATAACAGTAAACTTACATGAATCATAAGAACAAATGTTTACTTTTACAAAAAGAAACATTTTCAATGTTCTTATATTTTCTCTTATTCTGTTATAGGTAATTGTTAAATAACATCCATGCAGTACTTTTTGTAAGATCGCCATTCAATGATCCAGTAATTGTAAAACTTACACGTATACTATCTATAAAATAATTTTAGCAAGAATATTTCATTTCTTTTGCCGTGCCAGAGGTGCAATTATGCACCAAACAAATGATACAATGTCTATACACCTGCAGATCAGGGGCGGTAATTAAGATAACGGGGACTTTACTATCTTTCAGAAATGTCACCCCTGCCCCCCCCCCTCCCATTTTTGTTGATTTGGCTTGTGAAAGAAAAAAGAGTGGCAGGCAAAAAGGTTCCTTGTTTAATCGTCATCGACCCCCTGTCCCATGCACACTAAGATAAATACATCTAGGTTCAACTTTGCACCTTTAGCAATGTCACACTGGGTGCACCTTTTAAGGTGAAACTTTGCACCTTAAAAGGTCTGAAAGGTACAACGTTGCACCCGTGAAGGTGCTCCCAGTCCCAGTGTGCAGTGTGACATTTTTCTCAGTGTGTGGTTGTTGGGTTGGATGCTGTTTGGCTTTCTGTTTAGCTAGTAAAAAAATAATTTGGCAGGCAAAAATGTCCCCGAAGGATTTCGCCCCTCCTAAATTCTTAGCTTTTAACATGCCTGAGAAAATAAAACTGTATGGACATTGTGTGTAATATGTGGTGCATATTTGCGCCTTTAGAGTTAAGATCGATTACATATATTCTCTCAATCTCAAAATTTCAGCAAAAATGGCATCCATGCGGACGACATGAGGAGACTGTACGAGGAAATGGAGATCTTACTGACACAAGAGAGAGAAACACTCAGGAGAAAGGTTCGTATCTAACCCTTATCGTGCTATGCATACACTGTAAAAATACTAAACACTCCGATAAACACTTTATAAACACTTTGTAAACACTTTTATCTGGAAATCATGAACACCGTTAGGCAGTAATTCCGTGTATGACCTAAGTGATATCAAAAGTTTGTGTTTATGTCCCGAACACTTCATAAACATTTGAACACGTTACATAATCACAGGTGTTCATGAATACGTTTTTTGACGCCTTATGATTTTCAACACCTAATCAATTTTAGCGTGTTCAAGTGTTTATATTTTCCAGATAAATGTGTTCAAGTGTTATAAAAGTGTTCCAGAAAGTGTTTCTGAAAGTGTTTAGTGTTTTTTTTAACAGTGTATTCTTGTTATCAATCTTGGCAGATTAGTTCATGTGTTTTGTCGTGGCATTAGCACCACTAGAAAAGTAAATACTGTCACAACAGGAGAATTACTTATTAAATCTTACACAATTTATTGCTCATTCTCCAAATGACCAGTAATCTGTTTGCTAGAGTGTTAGTATAAATAGGTATGGTGAGTCAAATTAAGACCAAGGGTCTTAAAGTAGAGACATGCAAGAAGAACGATGACGATGACAACAACACCCCCGCGAGATTTCTGTGACGTCACAGATCATTTATTGCACATTTTTGTGTATTGGACTTTTTAGCTTCCCATTTGGTAAACTTAGGTTATTAAAAACCAGGCCTAACTACCTAGTTTTCTGTAAAAAATGTAATCTATAGCTATTCATCCAGATTTTCTTCTGGCCCTTTTCTATTTAAAAGGATAAAGCGTTGATACGAGGTAAAGGAAGTGTCCAACCTGGTCTCCCGTGTTGAAAGGCAATCGTAGTTTTTTTTGGCTCGCCTGAACATCTAACATTTTGGAGAGAAAAATTTTTGTCAGCCCGGCAACAAATTGTTTCCCATTTTTATTTATTTATTTATTTATTTAGTTTTCATTATTTATGATGTATTTATGTTATTATTTTTGGATGTATTTATTTATTATTATTATCTATTTATTTATTCATTTGTATATGTAGGTGTGTATGCATGTATGTATGTATGTATGTATTTATTTATTATTAATTATTTAGTTATTATTTGCAATTCTCCGCTGGTGTATTACGGGAAGAGATGGCTGGAGTGAAGACTCGATGGAGCGAAAGGATCACGAGGTACAAAGCTTAACTACAGCGGAAAAAAGAAGGTTAGTGATTATGTCGTGTGGCAGCTTGAGAAAAGACTGGGCATAGACCATGCATGCAGTGTTAACGCTCTTTTTCAAGCACATAGATTTGAAATTGTAAATTGTCATCTTCGTATAGATTGTGTACGATAGTCGAGATTGGTCATATCCTTATGTCATCATATGACGTCACAATTCGTCAGTGTGCCTGGACAGGACGATGCGTAACGCACGCGTTGGAAACTTGTGTTCGTATTTTTGTTCCAGGCAGACCCGTCTCCAAAAACAAAAGAAGTGCCATAATTAAAGTGAAATATGATATTTAAATTAAATTGTAGAGGTGTTTATTGAATACTATTATTTTATTTGCTAATTTTGCATCGTATTTACCCGGGTAATTATAAATGGTGGTAATCAGAAAGGCGCGTCTCGGGCACCAAACATTTAACGCGAGCGCATACGTCCTCGATCGGCGTTCTTCCCAGGCAACCGCCGAATTATGGTATTATGTGTACTCTTTAAACTCTATAAATGTAAATCTAACGGATTGTGGTCACGAACATATCCGAACTTGGATTGAAATTTTAAATCAAATAACACTTACTTATAATTATAATAGATTGAAAAGTTAAATCTAAATCAAGATTGGCCCATGATCGCACTGAGGAATTCGGAAAGTAAGGTTCAGTTCCTATTGGGTATCCCGAATCTAATCGTAGGGGATACGTGGTGAACGAATTACGCCAAACATGCGAAAATGCTTTTATTTATTTTTATTCCAACGAGATCTTTTAGAAGATTTCGTTCCAACGATGATGGTGTACGATTTCTTACCACGTACCTCGGGGAAAAGTTTGATGTATTCATTGAATTGATTCCAATCTCACTAAAAAGATACGACGATACTTAACCCGTTGGAGACGATTTGATTTCAACCCAACACGCATCCTCCAAAGACTCTTGCCCGAGATATCTCCTTATTAGTCCCCAATGGATTAAGGAAATCAAATATTGTAACATCGCGATTGTGAATTGTCCTTTCATTGTTATTCGCACGCTGTATCGAGAACAGGTGTCTAAATTTTGATTCCCGTCCCAATCAAACGCGAGTGCATGTGGCCAAAGTGTAACGTAGGCGATATCTTAATTGAATCTCGTCTTTTGCGAGATGAGAAAAAATGTACCCCGAACGCGGCTCTATGTACCCCGACCGTCTTTTTCTAAGTTCAATAACGGCCCAAGGGAGGCGCGGTAGCGCGGGTTGAACAGCCCGCGGTCAATACGCGGCGTGGCCGTCGATTTCCCATGGTTGTATAAATTGACGTCAAGATAAAAGTGGCCTCTTAAATTTCAAGACAAGAAAGGGGAGACAAAAAAATCCCACTTGTAAAAAGCGTAACCGAGATAAAAAGAAAGTCATGCTTGCATATAGAAAACATTTCATGTCTTATTGAGGAAAAGAGGGAGAAGGGGGAAAGTATAAAAAGGAATTGAAAACAAATAGAGCTGCCAAGCACATACGAGAGGGCTTCTTTTTCGCGCATTCAATTGAAATGCAATTCTCGTTTTCTCAACTTGTGTCAGCATAGCAATGGAATGTTATATGTCCGCGGGTGTCTCGGCAAATGGCTGTATTATGAAAGTCGATTAAAGGGACATGGATACCATGATATATCTAAGATTTAAGTCTAGTCAATTTTGTGATAATTCCTCCCATCGAAGCAAACATTTTCGTCGATAGAAGGAGGGAAACAAATGATTTGTTAATGTTCACATTATTTTGCCATCAAGATCGAGGGAATTAATAGATGAGTTCGAAGTGTTTAAACGTTTTTCTTCCCGAGCGTTCATTATTCGAAATAGAAATCGTGCCTATTAGCTTAATCTTGAAGCTTATCATTCGATTCAATCATTCCTAATTTTCCAAATGTTTATAATAAAACTTGAGATCAATGAAAATTTGCAACAACGAATTGACCTTAAAGGCCCACTGTCATGACAGGATGAAAAATGCCCTCTTTTGACTAAAGTCGTAAAAAGGGTGCACTTATGACACCCATAATGCAACGGAAACAGTCATGACAGTGTGGAAAAAATACTGCATTTATTTTCCTCCCACAATCTGTACACTATGGCACTGCAATAGTCCATGTTCGTGAATATATGTGCCTGTATTTAAGGACTAGTTATTATCCTCTCTGTGGCTGAGTTAACCCTTGAGAGTGGGCCTTTAAGAAAATAAGGATAATGTCGAAATTAACGTCAGGTATCTCTGGAATGTCGAATTTTAAGTATGATGGATCTATGATATATTATAGATAATTGTCCCGCAGAATGATAAATCATTAGAATGAATAACCAAGCTATGAATGAACGAATCATTGGAGGGATGTCATGTGCTTAAGTCTTTGGATGGCCAAACATAAAGAACAATGGATCGGTGAAAATGTGGACATTATGAATGAAGCTTTTGAATTGCAAACATTTAATGTTGAGTATTGTGTCAGTTTTGATATACCCCCCCCCCCCCGTATGTAGCTTTTAAATTAATGGCTGTTTATAAATGAGAACTTTTTTACTCGTAGTTGCCATAGGATCGAAATGTCTCTTTACTTCGATCGATAATAACCCAAACGAAGAATCGTATAAATAAATGCCTATATCGATTTCTATTAGTGTACTTCGAGACGTTTGCTTCACCGAAGACAGAGTTGATCGATAGGAAAAATACACTGTGCAAGCATAATTTATTTGTATAACCCCGAGAAATGATGTCTGCATAATTGAAGACATTAGGATGACCGCTTTATATGATTCAGGGCGTGCTTCAATCATAGGATAAAGTAGAGTGGCCATGTTTCTTGGTAGTGAATAGTTTTAGTAGGAGAGTGATTATTCACCTTATATTAAAGACACTTTTTTACCCTGTTACGGACTGAGAACGAGATATCTCCAGCAAGAGTCTTTCGATGATGCGTGTTATATTGAAATCAAATCATCTCCAACGGCTTAACAATGTTGAAGCCCATCAAAATTTGTCGCATTTTGATATCTGCCATTCTGACTTACATGATAGTGTTTGACTAAGCGAATAAACGCACTAGAGCACAAATCTTTACGCAGTTAGGCTGTCACCAGCAAAATACGTAAGGAGAAATATCGGTATATTGTCCTGAGGACAATTGGGATGGTCGTTTGTTTTTAACTTATTAAAAGCACTTAATGATCGTTTTGAACTTCAAATTTTCAGAGCTCTACTTTTAGACCCTATCAGAAAAACAAGTAGCGTAAACGATCATGTAGCTCGATTCTCTAAAAGTGGAAACAGTGTTAAATGATGCCTTTTGAGGCGTTTGTAGTCGCACAACGGAATAGTGGAAAAATCAGGTGCGCGACCTCCATTTTCCCGCGCACAAACGTCACGCGTTATGCAGTCCTTTTTTGGCCGTGTAACCTAGAAAATCATCCAACGGTATACGCTGACCTGATAAGAGGTTAATGGAGTGGACAGGATGCGGAACCAAGTGTCTTTCCGCAGGCTATCAATCACTCATCTTCATTACCACTCTTTCAAGTACTCATATTTGATAATTTGTAAGCTTATCATTACGGAGGTAATGGAGATAGGGGTCAGTGGATAGACCAACTTGAATTTGTTTGGATGTGATTTCTGATTCGAATCCACGTCATAGCCTAGCGTCAAATTGTTAGTTGGAAATACACCTTATTAGGTTTTTATATTCCACCTGTGATGGGAACCACGAGTTCAGTGGTGTTTATATAGCGTAGGTTCGTTTCTAAAGATGTTCATAAAATTTACAACAAAATTAATAATGGAACAGAAGATTTCAGTCACGCATAAAAAGATTGGGTATTGAAGTTAGCAACGAGGGTGTTTTCCAATATGAATTGCTATTAAACGCAATGCTCGGTGTTAAATGTATCAGTTGGTGTTAGATGTATTTCTTTTCGTATTCAAGTAACTCCTAGAGTGTTAAAATTCAACACTTCATCATTGTGATACCTATATATGTACATTGTAGGGCATGACCCATGGTGTTAGATATAACATTCCACTTTTTGTGAAATACATATCTGCTCATCTCAGTATGAACGGGTCTCATGCAATTATACAGGTAATCTTCTGAAGATGTGGAATCATCGCCTCTTTTTCTCTCACCAAATACATGTCCCCCGTATTATCGTAACACTGGTGGTGTTGCCGACACTGTAAATATACTAAACACTTTTAGGCCTATAACACCTTTCTGTAAGACTTCATAAGCACTTGAACACGTTTCGTAAATACGTTTAAGTGTTTAGGTGTTGAAAATCATAAACGTGTCAACAAACATTATCGTGAAGAGCTAAACACTTAAGCGTTTAAGTGTTCAGAAAAATGTTTTTCGACCCTTTTATGATTTTCAACACCTAAAAACTGAAACGTGTTTATGAAACGTGGTTAAGGTGATTATGAAGTTTTCCAGAAATAAACACGAAATTTTGATATCATATAGGAGATACACAAAATTACTAAGCGTGTTTATGATTGCCAGATTTATAAACGTTTTCAAGTGTTTATAAAGTGTCACAGAAAAGTGTTTATAAAGATGTTAAGTATTTTTACAGTGTAACATTCCAAATGCGGTGTTGAATGTTGAATTGCAATGCCACGGGTGTTTAGCACCAAAGGAATTGCATCAAACCCAAGTAGTACGTAGGTTGTCCGGCAGAATGGCCCTAGCATATGTTCCTGGCAGAAGGGCCGTAACACTAAATTTTCTCTAGCTTGAAAACCATTGGCTCTTTTCACATGAAATCAAAGTAGTGTGATATATTTACACGTAGATCTCTCTGTCAGTCTGTTTAGAGCAAATATCAAATAATGCAATATTTTTCAAAAAAAATAATACTGTTAAGGCCCTTCTGTTGTGAAACAAATGATAGGGCCCTTCTGCCGGACAACCCAATACCGAAGGCCTTGGAATTGACACCATTGGTATTTAATTCATATTGCCTTATATACCCCGCATTTCAAATTTAATAGCCCAGCCCAGTATTTGGGGTGTAATTCGATGTTGCCCAAATATGTAGGCCCTACCAGACACGGTGATAAATCTCAACACCTTAATATTTATTTCAAACACCAAACAAATTACTTTAAACACCAAGAGTACTACATTTAACACATTAAAGTTGAAAATTTACACCACTCAGATATCTGTATAGGTCAAAGACGTTAAATTACCCCCCCCCCTCCCCCGCACCCAAGTTTTTGGAATGTAATTCATCTTTGCTATATTCCTTTTGGCATTTCTGTTTTTACTTTAGGGTTGATTTGTCGGTGTCTGTTGCTGGACCATCGCCACTCTATAACGTCTTCCTCTGGCGTACCCCCCCCCCTCCTTCTTTATCCCTTGGGTGCATTCCTGGGGTTGCCATGGTGATCCGCCATCAACCTGTAGCAACATCCTAAAAGACAATCTCGCTTGAACACTTCTGTCGAACGGAATTATTTCAGAACCCTTAGAAACTCTTTATTCGATGGGGCTATAAGCGTGATTTCTATTGCCCCTTGGCCAAGTAAAATTCGATCGGTAATATAGCCCTTCCTTAATTTAGAGCGACCGCGCCACAACCTATTTCTTCAAGCATCATTGCTTTTCGAGACCCATAGAATTGCGAGGGACTGTAATTCTAGGTTACCGTACGAAAACCACAACTCTCTCTACCTATTGCGTTTTCGAGCAGAAGAAAAACAAGACCTAATGAAAACACTTCTAACAACTTTATTTAAGTCTTACAGTCAATTGACGGACACTGTGTTTTCAAACATTACAGAAGAACACATCCTCATTTACGCAAACTCGTTCGGTTGAAGTTCAAAATAAACAATAATCTATTTTTTCAATCATTCCTGCCAAGTCGGTTACGTTTGGTTAAGCATAAAAAAGAGGCAGACGCGCTGGAGTTCGCACGATCGAAGTCTGATTTTAAGCACGATTTCCAACATACACACAACCCGCCCTTTAATATCGACCGGGCTGTGGCATGTCCTACTTTCCAAGTCTAGCCGTCCAATTGATCAGAAGAAAGAAACGATTGAATTGACCATGAAATTCATGGGGCCGTTTGAGTGTCTTTTCCCCCGTCCGTTCATGCCAGGTCCGCTGCTCTGTTGATTATGCAGCGTGTGATGCTGAAAAACAGGGGAGAGAAAATGTTCTAATAGCATCCACGCCCGTGAAATTAACAATCGTCATGCATGCATATAAATGTGTGTGCATGCTGTGAAATCCCGATTTCCACTTGTGTCATTCTTGATCACAACGTCTCCTCTATCTGTGGCCTGTATCATAAAGCTGTTCGTAAGTAACTTATGATTTTACGAATGACTTGTAATATGGCAAGCCAAATATGATTCTCAAGTACATATCTGCTAAATGTTCAAAATACAACACATAAAACCCAACAAAAAGTAATACCCCCCTTTTCAACATACCATACACTTTTTAACAAACAAGTTTGTTGGCAAAATAATTTGGCAAGAGGTTTCTACATTTTACTAACTTCTGTGTGAAAATGTGATTGGTCCGTTGAGTCATGCATGAATGAGCATGCATTAAAGGTGAAAATGCCACTTTTCAAAAGTCACATGAGTCATCTCTTATGCCAAAATTAAGGTAAATAATGTCATTTTTTCCTTTATTTATAAAATGTGCTCACTCAACCATGACATGGTTACAACCTCTTATGTTTGTACAACATGTAAAGATACATTTTGCTGAAAAAATTCGGATTTAATTTTTTGCAGTAAACTTAATGGATTTTACAATTTCAAAATCGAGAAAGGGTGGAAATTTTTAAATTGCGCTCACCGAAGCGTAAAATATGCAAAATGTGCCAAAGGACATATGAGAGGATCAAACGATAGATGATTAACATACATAGCGATTAATCATTCACCAGAAACAGAATTTGTCAAAATCCTGCATCAAAAACCCCCCAAAATGACCCTTGTGACTTTTGAAAAGTGCCTTTTTGCCTTTAATATGTGCTCACTCATGCATGACTTGACGGATCAATCACATTTTCAGACAGAATTTAGTCAATGAGTGTAGAAACACTCCTGCCAAATTATTCTGCTCAAAACCATTTCGTTAAAAAGTTATGGAATTTTCAAAAAGGGGAAACTTATTTTTTGTGTAGTGTTTAGATTAACATTCTCACTATTAACAGCCGTTTAACAAGCATTTCAATAAAAACTTTATTTCTTTGGCATAATCTTATTGACATTAATCATACTTTCTTAAAATGATATGAAAAAAAAATGTTGGCATTTTACTTAGCACTTCATATTCGAGTCGTTTGTAAAGTCATGCGTAAATTTACGAATACTTTATGAAACAACCCCTGGCACCGTTTATTGTAGGGCCTAAATGTTTAAGAGGTTATTTAATTTTCTTGTTCTACGTGGCCTCAAATTTAAATTCTCAAACATCGTGTCTGCACAAGAACGATATGACCAAATCCTTATCTTATGAAGATATGAAATCATAATATTGACAGCATACATGTAGTTTTTCATGATACAGCGAAAAAGAAAAGCAGAATTCTGTGTTTTCGCTCATGAACATGGTATATTAACCATTTCTAATTAATTCTTACGCAACGTTATAGGCCTAAATGTTATTTTATCATGGAAAGAAAAAAAACAACAATGTACAAAACTAAACGATAGATGTTCTAAATTTAGTCATCGAGTAGAACGCACGTCTAACGATGTGTTTTATATATACACTTTATTGTATACTATAAAGGGACAAAAATATATAGAACAGATAAGACACGTGATGTACCGACAAAGTTTTAAATGTACCGACATAACTCGGAAAATG